>JAWQEG010002292.1:0-97500 GCA_033782935.1 Petrolisthes cinctipes
TGAGTTGACGTTAAGGTGTTGTGGTTGTATGATTATATTTTGATATGATACCTACGATTTTATTTACACGATGAAGGAAAGTGTCGGTGGATATTTGATTGTGGCTGTACATACTCCTCCTCCTCCTCTAAATATTCTGTTGGTAATTAATTCTGGAGCAACTGAATCCTGCAAACTATTCCAAGCAAGAGAACACCATACATATTTTTGCTCTTCTTCTGGTCCTGTTTCCTGGCATACTTTAGAGGAATCAAGACACTCCAATGTAACAAAAACGAATTAATTACCTGTATACCACCTTACGGGACGAACGAGGTGATGTAGTCAGAAAATTGGAGGTTAAATGAGTCCTACAAATATTGCCACGAAACATCATCTATAAAGGAAGGAGTTGGTGGTTTCGTGGCATAGATAGGGAGGAATCAGAGCGTCCAAATTTCATACACGATCACAGGGTTTTTAACACATCATAATTTACAGTACAGTACTATTGGGCTACCTACACTTAACTATATAATTTTATGTACTTGGCGCCCCTTCGCACCCAAGTCGTTCTTCGAATTTCAGCACGTGTAGGGGAGGAGGAGGATGGGGGAGAGTGGTGATGGAGGGAAGAAGAGAGGGGAGAAAGGAGAGGAGGAAGGGGAGAGTGTTGATGAAGGGAAGAAGAGAGGGGAGAAAGGGAGAGAGGAAGGGGGAGAGAGTGGTGATGAAGGGAAGAAGAGAGGGGAGAAAGGGAGAGGAGGAAGGGGAGAGAGTGGTGATGGAGGGAAGAAGAGAGGGGGGAAAGGGAGAGGAGGAAGGGGAGAGAGCGGTGACGGAGGGAAGAAGAGAGGGGAGAAAGGGGAGAGTGTTGATGAAGGGAAGAAGTGAGGGGAGAAAGGGAGAGGAGGAAGGGGAGAGAGTGGTGATGGAGGAAAGAAGAGGGGAGAGAGACGGAGGATGATGGAGGGAAGAAGAGGGGAGAGAGAGGGAAGTGAAGAGAAAATACTGATGACGAAAGGAAGGAGAGAGAGAGAGAGAGAGAGAGAGAGAGAGAGAGAGAGAGAGAGAGAGAGAGAGAGAGAGAGAGAGAGAGGGGGATGGATAGATGGAAGGAGGAGAACAGGGGAGTGGGGGAGGAGACGGTGTGTGTGACGAAGGAAATCACAGAGAGAGAAGAGAAGAGAAGAGAAGAGGAGAGAGAGGAGGGTAGAGAAGGGAGGAGGAGGAGGATGAGAGCGGCAGGCTGGCGACGGGAACAAATTCCTGGTATGCATTAGATAGACCCCACCAAGATTACAAATTCACTGACCTTTATCTCTCTCAGTGTAAACAACAACACCATCATCATCATCATCATCTTAATTAAGGGGTGCGGGTATAGGGGGACAGGCTTGGGGGGGGTTAAGGGGGTGCGGGAATAGGGGGAAAGGCTTGGGGGGGTTAAGGGGGTGCGGGGAATACGGGGAAAGGCTTGGGGGGGGGGGTGTAAGGGGGTTCGGGAATAGGGGGACAGGCTTGGGGGGGGGTTTAAGGGGGTGCGGGAATAGGGGGACAGACTTGGGGGGGTTAAGGGGGGTGCGGAATAGGGGGACAGGCTTGGGGGGGTTAAGGGGGTGCGGGAATAGGGGGAAAGGCTTGGGGGGGTTAAGGGGGTGCGGGAATAGGGGGACAGGCTTGGGGGGGGTTAAGGGGGTGCGGGAATAGGGGGACAGGCTTGGGGTGGGTGGGTTAAGGGGGTGCGGGAATAGGGGGACAGGCTTGGGGGGGGGTTAAGGGGGTGCGGGAATAGGGGGACAGGGCTGGGGGGGGGTTAAGGGAGTGTGGGAATAGGGGACAGGCTTTCTACCCACCCCAACCAAGCCTGTCCCCTATCCCCCACCCAAGCCTGTCCCTATTCCCCCACCCCCCCAAGCCTGTCCCCTATTCCCTCACCCCCCACAAGCTGTCCCCCTATTCCCTCACCCCTCAACCCCCCCCCCAAGCCTGTCCCCCTATTCCCGCACCCCCCATACCCCCCCAAGCCTGTCCCCTATTCCCGCAACCCCCATACCCCAAGCCTGTCCCTATTCCCTCACCCCCCACAAGCCTGTCCCCTATTCCCGCACCCCTCAACACCCCCCCCCAAGCCTGTCCCCCTATTCCCGCACCCCCTTAAGTGTATCTCTCATAATACGCCACAACACACACAACAAGCTGGTTTTTATGACATTATCAATTAACATTATCGATTATAAGCCACTACACAACACAACAAGCTGGGTTTTATAATATTATCAATTAACATTATCGATTATACGCCACTACACAACACAACAAGCTGGGTTTTATAACATTATCAATTAACATTATCAATCTTACGTCACTATATAGCACAACAAGCTGGTTTTTATAATATTATCAATTAACATTATCAATTATACGCAACTTCACAACACAACAAGCTGAGTTTTATAATATTATCAATTAACATTATCGATTATACGCCACTTCACAACACAAGATGCTGCTTTTTATAACATTATCAATTAACATTATCGATTATAAGCCACTACACAACACAACAAGCTGAGTTTTATAATATTATCAATTAACATTATCGATTATAAGCCACAACACAACACATCTACACAACGCATCACCACACACACGCAGTTTTTATAACATTATCAATTAACAAAGAAAGTTACATCACACACACATGGGTAACAAGTACTGGTGGCCTCGTTATACGTTACACCACATTACCTCCAAGAATAACACACTGACTGGTATTATTCACATTATATATATATTAACATCAACAATTATAAGTTACACCAACTCTGCCTAACAAAAACATTACACAACAACCTTTCACAACAATTACGCAACAACAACATTATCAATCTTTATCTCCAGTCAATGAGAACTAAATAAATAAATAAATAAATAAATAATAAAGTAATGAATGTACGTCAGCCTGCGCGCCAGAATGCCGTCACGTGTTCGGCCACACGTCACTTTTGGCGGGTAAAAGCTTGGGTTGGTTGGCGTGGGAAATGACGTCACCCGCCGCATATCTTTCGACGTTCGTGGATCAGGGAGGATTTCCAGTAACGGTATTAGGTAATATAAGAGGGTGTAGAGTCGGTATGTATGTAGAGTGTTGCTGCATGGTGGTGGTGGTGGTGGTGGTGGTGGTGGTTAATCTGGAGCAACCGATTCCTCCAACCAAACAGGATAACATAAATTTAGTCCATCACGTGTTGTTTCCTGACATACTTTGGAGAGGAATTAAAGAACTCTAATATTGTACCAAAAGTGTTATAAGTCACCCTTAAGGAGGTGCAGGAATAGGGGGACAGGCTTGGGGGGTTTATGGGGGGTGCGGGAGTAGGGGGACAGGCTTGGGGGGTTTATGGGGGGTGCGGGAGTAGGGGGACAGGCTTGGGGGGTTTATCGGGGGGGTGCGGGAGTAGGGGATAGGCTTGGGGGGGTTTAAGGGGGGTGCGGGAGTAGGGGACAGGCTTGAGGGGGGTTAGGGGGGTGTGGGAATAGGGGACAGGCTTTCTACCCACCCCAAGCCTGTCCCCTCTATTCCCGCACCCCCCTAACCCCCCCCCCCCAAGCCTGTCCCCTACACCCGCACCCCCTTAAGGACCCTGTGATCGTGTATGAAAATTGAAGCTCTCTCTCTCTCTCTCTCTCTCTCTCTCTCTCTCTCTCTAGGCTTCTACTGATTCCTCCTGACCATGCCACGAAACAAACTCCCTCATAATTATAGGTGTGTGTGTGTGTGTGTGTTTCATGGCAATATTGAAGGACTCGTTTATCTCCAATTTCCTGACTACAACACACACATGCATGCAGGGTCCCTATAAGTTGTTCTCCTTGTGTTACGTGACCGAGTGAAGGGATCAATCCATGGCCTGCAGGGGTTCGATTTCGGGTGGTGTAACTTATGTTTTTATTATTTACGAAGCATTTATTATACTGTGTGATTATTTAATTAAGAGAAAATTATATACAAGGCATACTGTGTGATTATTTAAGAGAAAAATTGCAACTGAAAGACTTTAGATAAAACCACACCATTTTATATAAACACAGATATAAAAAAATGTGTTAGAATGATAATAATATATATAATTTTACATATTGAAAAAGTAAAAATGTGGAGAAAGTTCCTTTAAACACATCATATTATATAATTATTTCATAAACAAAAATAATCCGTAAAAAAGATAATAATAATAATTTTACGAGAACAAAAATGAATATATGAGTTAGAAAGAGAATTAAAACACATAATATTTACATGAACAATAATATAAAATGTGTGTTAGAAAGAAAGAATAAAAAACAAACATATTTATAATTTTACCTATAAATAAAAAAACAAATAGAATTAATGAAAAGATGCTATTATGAAAGGCCACGTGATGCAGAGTAGACAAACCGTGAATCTGGGAAATCCATTTATCATATAAATTCTTTACTCAACCCTCCACTCAGTAAGCATGACTTGGAACCTTCATCTCATACACACACATACACACACATAAGTAGCTCTTCTCTTCACATACACACACACACACATATACACACACATACGTAGCTCTTCTCTCACACACACACACATATACATACATACATACACACACACACACACACATAAGTAGCTCTTCTCTTCACACACACACATATACATACATACATACATACACACACACACACATATATACACACACACATACGTAGCTCTTCTCTTCACACACACACATATATACACACATACATACATACATACACACACACACACACATATATACACACACTCACACATAGCTCTTTTCTCCACACACACACACACACACACACACACATAGCTCTCCTCTCCACACACACACATATACACACATACGTAGCTCTTCTCTCCACACATACACACACACAATCTCACACTCACACATAGCTCTTTTCTCCACACATACATACACACACACACAACCACACACGCTTCTCCTCTCAGCACACACACTCATACTTAGCTCTCCTCTCCACACACACACACACACACACACACACACACACACACAGCTCTCCTCTCCACACACACACACACACACACAGCCCTTCTCTCCACACACACACACACAGCTCTCCTCTCAACACACACACATACACACAACAACACACACTTCTCTCTCAACACACACACACATACACACAACAACACACACTTCTCCTCTCCACACACACACACACACAGCTCTCCTCTCAACACACACACATACACAGCTCTCCTCTCAACACACACACACACACATACACACAACAACACACACTTCTCCTCTCAACACACACACACACAGCTCTCCTCTCAACACACACACACATACACACACAACAACACACACTTCTCCTCTCCAACACACACACACACACACACACACACAGCTCTCCTCTCCACACACACACACACACACACACACACAGCTCTCCTCTCTCCACACACACACACACACACAGCTCTCCTCTCAACACACACACACACAACAACACACACTTCTCCTCTCAACACACACACACACACACTTCTCCTCTCAACACACACACACACACACACACACACACACACACACACACACACACACGGTCCAGTCTAGGGGCCACTGAAGGAGCATTACTTTGATTCATGATTCCAGTGATCAATAGTCTGAGGTCTGACGTCACGGGTTGTAGTAAAGGTCTTGGATTCATTCACTAAACACGTCCCTCTTACTAATTCACTCATTCACTGACTATTTCTCTTACACTTATTCATTCATTCACTAAACACGTCTCTCTCACTTATTCATTCATTCACTAAACACGTCCCTCTTACTAATTCACTCATTCACTGACTATTTCTCTTACACTAGTTCACTCATTCACTAAACACGTCTTTTCATTAATTCACTCATTCACTGACTATTTCTCTTACACTTATTCATTCATTCACTAAACACGTCCCTTTCATTAATTCATTCATTCACTAAACACTTCTCTTTCACTTATTCACTCATTCACTAAACACGTCCCTCTTACTAATTCACTCATTCACTGACTATTTCTCTTACACTAGTTCACTCATTCACTAAACACGTCCCTTTCATTAATTCATTCATTCACTAAACACTTCTTTTTCACTTATTCATTCATTCACTAAACACGTCTCTCTCACTAATTCATTCATTCACTAACTATTTCTTTTACACTAGTTCACTCATTCACTAAACACGTCTCTGTAACTACTTTTCTTTCACTAACCACTTCTCTTTCACTTATTCATCCATTCACTGAACACGTCCCTTTCATTAATTCACTCATTCACTAACTATTTTTCTTAACACTAGTTCACTCATTCACTATTTCTCTACATTATTCACTTACACTAACCACATCTTTCACTAATTCACTTACCACTTCTCTTACACAAATTCACTCATTCACTAACCACATCTCTCACTAATTCACTAACTACTTCTTTTACACTAGTTCACTCATTCACTAACCACATCTCTCACTAATTCACTAACTACTTCTTTTACACTAGTTCACTCATTCACTAACCACTTATCTTACACTAACCACATCTTTCACTAATTCACTTACCACTTCTCTTACACAAATTCACTCATTCACTAACCACATCTCTCACTAATTCACTAACTACTTCTTTTACACTAGTTCACTCATTCACTAACCACTTCTCTTACACTAATTCACGCATTCACTAACCACTTCTCTTACACTAGTTCACTCATTCACTAACCACTTATCTTACACTAACCACATCTTTCACTAATTCACAACCACTTCACATACACTAGTTCACTCATTCACTAACCACTTATCTTACACTAACCACATCTTTCACTAATTCACAACCACTTCTCATACACTCATTCACTAACCACTTATCATACACAAATTCACTTATTTCACAAACCACACACGTCTCTTTCAATAACAAATCCATGAGTATATTTAAATTAAGAGGATAGTAAGTACAATTTGGTAGTCCTTCAAAGGGGAATGAAAGTGAGAGCTGTGAAAGTGATGAATATTTGAACCCGAATTATAGAGACCAACATATTATAATTATAGTTTTGCACGACCATTTTTATTCGAATGTGGTTGCAGCAAGATAATTGGCCGTGACTGTACTGTATATTATAAGAGTGTGCCTTGGTTACTCCAAAGTGTGCCACCTCATAATAATAATTGAGGGGGTTGAGTTGACGTAAGGTGTTGTTGTTGTTGTATGGTTATATTTTGATATGATACTGATATATTTGCACGATGGAAGGATAGTGTCAGTGGTTATTGATTGTGGCTGTACTTCTCCCCTTAACACAACTACATGGGCCTATTTTTTGGGGCCATATATAGATCTTGCCTGAGTATTACGTAACTTTGAAAGGTGTAGGTAATCGACCTGAACAAGCCACACTCAGCGAGCGTTATAGTTACCTCCATGTCTCGGCCACTCAGTGAGCTTAAGGGACCCTGTGATGCAGTCAGAAAATTGGAGGAAAACGAGTCCTTCAAATATTGCTACGAAACGCCACCTATATGGAAGAACCTTGTTTCGTGGGCATAGTCAGGAGGAAACAGAAGCCTCCATTTCCACACACGATCACAGGGTCCTTAAGGTGGTAATTCTTTTTTGGTATATTGGAGTGCCTTGATTCCTCCAAAGTTTGCTAGGAAACAGGACCAGAAGAGCAAAAATAATGGCGTTCTGTTGCTTGGAATAGTTTGGAGGATTCAGTTGCTCCAGATTTACCAACACCAAACTTCCCCTTTAAGTTAAGTGGGTCATATATTTGGATGCACACTTGGGATCATTCACATCATTATTATCAGTCAGTCAGTCAGTCAGTTACTCTCAGCCATTTACTTACTCACGGCGCCTTAGGTATTGATTCATGTTGCATCCTACCTACCTACCCACTCACTCACTCAGCTTAACTCAACAGGGGGAATGAGGAGGAGGGGGGGAGGGGTCAATTGATTCATGTTATATCCCATTCTCTAAGCTTGAATTGCATGTTGCATCTCACCCACTCACTAAGCATATCTCTTGAAAGGAGTGGCAATTGATTCATGTTGCATCTCACCCACTCACTAAGCATATCTCTTGAAAGGAGTGGCAATTGATTCATGTTGCATCTCACCCACTCACTAAGCATAATATATCTTGAAGGGGGTTGGGGGTGGGTGGGGGGGGAGAAGGTGCCACCACTCAGAGAGCATTCCCGGGACAGCCTACTACCTACCTACCAACCTACCTACCTACCTACCTGAGTGACTGAGTGACCTACAACGTTGGTGCGTCAGTCAAACATTCAAGCGTGGTGAACATACTAGAATATTGCATCATGTGGGGGGTCTATTTATATCTCATACCCCATCTCACTCCCACTCCCAGCCACACCACCCACCACCAGCCTACACTTCCTCCTTCTCTTGCCACACCTCCTCCTCTTCCTCTTCCTCCTTCTTCTCCTCTTCCTCCTGCTCTGCCTCCTCCTCCTCCTCCTCCTGCCCATCTTCTGACTGAGAGGCCCGATGAATTAGGAAGAATGGGGATGGGGGGGATGGGACGAAGAGAGCAGGGACGAAGGAGGTAGGAAAGGAGGGGTGGATAGGAGAATGAAGGGGGAAGGGAACTGTTCAGAGAATTGGGAAGGAGGGGAAAGGGGGGTGAAGAATTCTGTAGGGAGGGGAAGAAGGGGAGGTGCTGTGGCAGGGAGGGAGGGGAAGAGAGGGGAGGGGTAGGAGAGAGGGAAGAGTGACAGGGAGGAAGGGGGAGGGGAGGGGCAGGGGAGGGAGGGAGGAAGGAAGGGGTATATATGTTGCCAGGGTTCAAAATTTCCTAAGTATTTTTATGAAGCTGCGTGTTGACTGGTTAGTGAGGGAGGTAATAAGGTCACTGTCCCTTATTAGATAGTTAGTGCCCATTGCAGGAGGAAAGACGGAAGGTCGGTGGACTTACTTGAGAGAGAGAGAGAGAGAGAGAGAGAGAGAGAGAGAGAGAGAGAAGAGAGAGAGAGAGAGAGAGAGAGAGAGAGGAGAGAGAGAGAGAGAGAGAGAGGACGAAGGGATTAGTGTGTGTAAGAGAGAGAGGAGAGAGAAGGGAGGAATATATGTGAGAGAGAGAGAGAGAGGAGAGAGAGAGAGAGAAAGAGAGAGAGGACGATGGATTAGTGTGTGTAAGAGAGAGAGGAGAGAGAAGGAGGAATATGTGGTGTGAGAGAGAGAGAGAGAGAGAGAGGAGAGAGAGAGGAGAGAGAGAGAGAGAGAGAGAGGACGAAGGGATTAGTGTGTGTAAGAGAGAGAGGAGAGAGAAGGGAGGAATATATGTGGTGTGTGAGAGAGAGAGAGAGAGAGAGAGAGAGAGAGAGAGAGAGAGAGAGGAATATGTGTGTGTGTGTTCTTACCTTACCTATTTGTATCTTTACAGGATTGAGTCAAGCTCGTAATGTCCCGATTTTAAATCACAATTATCATATTTTTCTTTAAAGTTATGTATGTTTTTGACACACACCACTTCTGGTAATTTGTTCCATTCGTCTATTACTTCTATTTGGAAAGCTATATTTCTGTACATCTTTATCTCCTCTTCTTTTAATTAATTTCTTACTGTGTCTTCTCATTGTAGGTATTCCTTGTTGACATAAGTTATCTATATCTATCTTTTCTTTTTCTGTGATACATTTGTAACCATAATCATATCTCCTCTCTTTCGTCTTTCTTCTAGTTTAGGTAATTTTAGTTTCTTTAGTCTTTCTTCATAGCTTAGTTCTCTTAGACTTGGTAGCCATCTTGTTGCTGCTCTTTGTACTTTTTCTAATTTAGTGATATGTTTCTTTAAATGTGGGTTCCATACTACTGCAGCATATTCTAAGGTAGGCCTTATAAAGGATGTTATTATTTTCTTGACCATTTCTTCATCTATATAAGTGAAGGCACTCTCATATTTGCTAACAATGCAATACATGCTTCTCACTTTTCATTTATATGATCATCTGGTGTTAATTTCTTATTTATCATTACCCCTAAGTCTCTTTCTTTCTCTGCTTCATTTAATATTTTGTTTCCTAGTTTGTATTGCCAATTTGGTCTTTTCTCACTTTTTCCAAACTTTATAACATGACATTTATCTGCATTTTCTGCATTAAACTCCATCTGCCATTTAATACTCCACTCTACCATTTTGTCCAAGTCATCTTGTAACTTTTACAGCAGTCTGTCATTTTTAATTGTTCTTTGTACCTTTGCATCATCAGCAAACATATTCATGTAAGTGCCATCTGTATTATTTACTTCTATATCATTTATATATATTAAGAACATTATTTGGTGCCAATACTGAGCCTTGAGGAACTCCACTTATCACCTTCAGTCATGGAGAATAGTTCCCTCTTAGTACTATTCTCATTTTCTTCCTTCAAGGAAATCTTCCATCCATTTTAGTAGTTTTCCGTTCACTCCTCCTTTACGTTGTAATTTCCATATATGTCTTTTGTGTGGAACTCTGTCAAAGGCTTTTTTAAAGTCTAGGTAAATACTATCCACCCATCCTTCTCTTTCTTGTATTTTTTCTGATATTCTCGTATAGTAACTTAGTAAGTTTGTAACACATGATCTTTCCTTCCTAAACCCAAATTGTCTCTCTGTTATCATATCATTTTTCTCCAGGTGTTCAACCCAATTTTTTCTTATAATTTTTCCATAATTTACATACTACACTTGTTAGTGATACTGGTCTATAGTTAAGTGGGTCTTGTCTATTTCCTTTCTTAAATAATGGGACTATATTTGCTTGCTTCCAACTTTCTGGTAATTTTCCTTGTAATGAGTTTTGAAATATTATTTCTAATCTGCTCACCTCAAACTCTTTTAGTTCATACGTGTTTGTGTTCGTATTTTCTTCTGTGTGAATACATTTTCCTTAGTGAATACCGACTGAAATATTGTATTTAATATTTCACAAATTCCTTATTCTTCTGTATATATTTTTCCTTCATCCATAATGTATTGAATTTGTCCTTTATTTTTGTTTTGCTTTTGATGTAATTAATTGTGTGTGTGTGTGTGTGTGTGTGTGTGTGAGAGAGAGAGAGAGAGAGAGAGAGAGAGAGAGAGAGAGAGAGAGAGAAGAGAGAGAGAGAGAGAGGAGGAAGGTGTTTGTGTGTGTGAGGACGGAGAGAGAGAGAGAGAGAGAGAGAGAGAGAGAGGAGGAAGGTGTTTGTGTGTGTGAGGACGGAGAGAGAGAGAGAGAGAGAGAGAGAGAGAGAGAGAGAGAGAGAGAGAGAGAGAGAGAGAGAGAGAGAGAGAGAGGACGAAGGGATAAGTGAGTGTAAGAGAGAGAAGGAAGGTATCTGTGAGAGAGAGGAGGAAGGAATGTGTGTGTGAGAGAGAAGGAAGGGATGTGTGTGTGTGATAGAGAGGAGAGAGGAATGTGTGTGTGAGAGGACAAAGGATAAGTGTGCGAGAGAGAGAAGGGATAAGTGTGGTGTGTGTGTGTGTGTGTGTGTGTTGTGTGTGTGTGTGTGTGAAGGAAGGATAAGTGTGTGTAAGAGAGAAGGAAGGATGTTTTAGAGAGAGAGAGAGAGAGAGAGGAGAGAGAGAGAGAGAGAGAGAGAGAGAGAGAGAGAGAGAGAGAGAGAGAGAGAGAGAGGAATATATGTGTGTGTGTGTGTGTGTGTGTGTGTGTGTGTGTGTGTGTGTATGTGTGTGTAAATTGGTAGGTAAGTGTGTGTGTGTGTGTGTGTGTAAATAGTAGGTAACTGAATAATAATAATGATGATAATGATGATGAGCACTAGTATCATAACCACCACCATCACCACCAACTACAAACATTCATTACACCAACTACCACCATCACCACAACTACCACCATCACCACAACTACCACCATTACCACAACTACCGCCATTACCACAACTACCACCATTACCACAACTACCACCATCACCACAACTACCACCATCACCACAACTACCACCATTACCACAACTACCGCCATCACCACAACTACCACCATTACCACAACTACCACCATCACCACAACTACCACCATCACCACAACTACCACCATCACCACAACCACCACCATTACCACAACTACCACCATCACCACAACTACCACCATCACCACAACTACCACCATTACCACAACTACCACCATCACCACAACTACCACCATTACCACAACTACCACCATCACCACAACTACCACATCACCACAACTACCACCATCACCACAACCACCACCATCACCACAACTACCACCATTACCTTAGTTTCAGTCTCTCTCTCTCTCTCTCTCTCTCTCTCTCTCTCTCTCTCTCTCTCTCTCTCTCTCTCTCTCTCTCTCTCTCTCTCTCTCTCTCTGTGTGTGTATGTGTGTGTCTATGTTGCATTTTCTCTCTTACTCTGTGTGTGTGTGTGTGTGTGTGTGTGTTACCGATATTTTACCTTAGTATTTCTGTGTGTGTGTGTGTGTGTGTGTGTCTTCTCTCTCTCTCTCTCTCTCTCTCTCTCTCTCTCTCTCTCTCTCTGTGTGAGTGTGTGTATGTGTGTGTCTATGTTGCATTTTCTCTCTTACTCTGTGTGTGTGTGTGTGTGTGTGTGTGTGTGTGTTACCGATATTTTACCTTAGTATTTCTGTCTGTGTGTGTGTTGTGTGTGTTCTCTCTCTCTCTCTCTCTCTCTCTCTCTCTCTCTCTCTCTCTCTCTCTCTCTCTCTCTGTGTGTGTGTGTGTGTTGCATTTTCTCTCTCTTCTGTGGTGTGTGTGTTAGTTACCGATACTCCTACTTCAGTATCTCTCTCTCTCATCTCTCTCTCTCTCTCTCTCTCTCTCTCTCTCTCTGTGTGTGTGTGTCTGTTGCATTTTCTCTCTTCCTTCTGTGTGTGTGTGTTAGTTACCGATACTCCTACTTCAGTATCTCTCTCTCTCTCTCTCTCTCTCTCTGTGTGTGTGTGTGTGTGTGTGTCTGTTGCATTTTCTCTCTCTCTTCTCTGTGTGTGTGTTAGTTACCGATACTCCTACTTCAGTATCTCTCTCTCTCTCTCTCTCTCTCTCTCTCTCTCTCTCTGTGTGTGTGTGTGTGTGTGTTGCATTTTCTCTCTCTCTTTTCTGTGTGTGTGTTAGTTACCGATACTCCTACTTCAGTATCTCTCTCTCTCTCTCTCTCTCTCTCTCACTCTCTCAAAATATAAAATAGTAATGTTTCTGTTGCCTGTGGTTCGTGTAATAATTCCAATGGTGGTGTGTCACGAGTGAGGAATTACAGGGACATCTTTTCCTTGTTGCGTGTTAGTGTGTGCAACAGGAAGTCAGGGTACGATAAGAGAGAGAGAGAGAGAAGAGAGAGAGAGAGAGAGAGAGAGAGAGAGAGAGAGAGAGAGAGAGAGAGAGAGAGAGAGAGAGAGGAGAGAGAGAGAGAGAGAGAGAGGGAGGAAGGAGTGTGGTAGGTAAGGAATGGAGAGAGAGAGAGAGAGAGAGAGAGAGAGAGAGAGAGAGAGAGAGAGAGAGAGAGAGGAGAGAGAGAGAGAGAGAAGAGAGAGAGAGAGAGAGAGAGAGAGAGAGACAGAAAAAAAAATGCCAACACACACACACAGGGAGAGAAAATGCAACAGAGAGAGAGAGAGAGAGAGAGAGAGAGAGAGAGAGAGAGAGAGGTAGGTTAGGTTAGGTTAGGTTGGTTGGTTAACTGACTCTACACAGGGAAATGGTCAGGGTACCAAGACAGACGAGAGTGGGAAGTGACAAGGGCGTAAGGTGGGTGGGATGGGTGGGGTTGGGTTGGGTGGGGTGCTGGACGGGTTGGTGGGGTTGGGTTGGGTTGGGTGGGTGGGTTGGATGGTGAGGCTGGACGGGTTGGGTGGGGGGTGGGGGTGAGGGTTGGGTTGGGTGGGTGCTGGACAGGTTGGGTGGGGTTGGGTGGGGGTTGGGTTGGGTTGGGTGCTGGACAGGTTGGGTGGGGTTGGGTTGGGTTGGGTGGGATGGGACAGGGTGGGTCGGGTTTGTTTAGGGTACGTACTGGGTGGGGTTGGAAAGGTTGGGTTGGGTCTGGACGGGGTAGGTGGGACGGGGTCAGGTTGGGTTGGGTTGGGTTGGGGCTGGACGGGGTAGGTGGGACGGGGTCAGGTTGGTCGGGTTTGTTTAGGGTACGTACTGGGTGGGTTGGGTTGGGGCTGGACGGGGTAGGTGGGACGGGGTCATGTTGGGTTGGGTTTGTTTAGGGTACGTACCCATGTAGGGTCAAGGTCATCACACTGTGGGCTATTTATCATCATTATTACTAGAGTATCATTATCATCATTAATTCACTAAGCATTATTTTATTCTCATCATATCATCATTAATTCACTAAAGCATTATTTTATCCTCATCATATCATCATTATCATACTTGAATATTATTTTTATCATTTCACTATCATCATTAATTTCGTCATCATTATCATTGTTTGTTCTCTCTTTCTCTCTCTCTCACACACACACACAGAGAGAGAGAGAGAGAGAGAGAGAGAGAGAGAGAGAGAGAGAGAGAGAGAGAGAGAATTTCCAGCAAAGATGTCACCATAATCACTCAAACTCCTTCACTCAATTGTCAGCTTCCTCCTCTCCTTCCTCCCCACTCTTACTTAAACTATGAACACACACTCACCCACATCACAATCACCTTATATATTATACCTCTTATACTTTAGCGAGAATGCACCGGCCGGGTACTACCTACCTCACTGTATAAATGTATCAACAACTTTTTACCGGTATATATATGTTAATTTAGGAATGTGTATATGTATATCAAGCATTAACTAAATCCCCTATACCAAACATTCATACAATTAATTAAATGATTACCTCAACTTTTTCCAAAAACTAAAATATATAAAAAACAATAAACCAAACAAAAATACTGTTAACAATTTTATATTTGCCCAGTTAATAATGATCTGACGATTTAAAAACAGTTTAATCTACTCGTACAAAACACGTATTGCAGGTCGGTAACTGGAGGGACCCTTGCCTTTTCATAGCCAGATGAGAGGAGAGAGAGAGAGAGAGAGAGAGAGAGAGAGAGAGAGGAGAGAGAGAGAGAGAGAGAGAGAGAGAGAGAGTACTGTATCACCTTCATTCCTCCATCTACCATCCTTCATCTTACGTGTTCTTAAGATGTATACTATATCCTCGGTAACTCTGAAAACAGCTGGTGAGGTTGGAGAAATAATGAGACTGTCCATAGGTAAATAAATAAATATGTGAGGGGTGTGGTCAGATAACCCCTTCATTCAATCAGACAGTGAGGTGTTTAATTATAAGGTACCGTATTGATATAAGGGCAAGGTGGACAACAACAACTAATAATAATAATAATAATAATAATATTAATAATAATAATAATAATAATAGTAATAATAATAATAGTAATAATAATAATAATAATAATAATAATAGTTGTAATAGTAATAATAATAATAATAATAATAATAATAATAATAATAATAATAATAATAGTAATAATAGATGGTAAAAGGACATTATTATTATATTATTATTATTATTATTATTATTATTATCTATAGTACCGTACACTGCTGGTAAATCTGGAGCAACTAATTCCTCGAAACTATTCCAAGCAACATTGTATTTGTCCACCTGATCCTGTTTCCTGGCATACTATGGAGGAATCAGGGCACTCCAATGTACCCAGACATGTAGAGGGAAACTGGACTCGACTTTCACCCACTGGAATTCATTGTTTACACTTGAGAGGTGAGGACAACTAACGGGAATAATGTCCTTAGTCTTCACACCTTACTGTATGTATGTATGTAATAATTATATGATATTATTACCCTCAATATTATATGGTTCATGAGACATTAACAATATTGTAAGTATTAATTAAATGATATTATTATCGTAAATATTGTATGGTTATTACATTTAAGAGAGAACATTATGCCCTATATATATAATATTTATATGATAGGGGAAAATATTATATGGTTGAGACATTAACAATATAATAATAATAATAATAATCAGTGAGAGAACCATTACCGTATATGTGTCAAGATTATATGATATTATTACATATTATACGCTGCAATAATAATAATAATAAAATAATAATATAATAACAATAATAATAATAATAACAATTATAATAATAATAATAATATTAATAGAAATAATAATAATAGAAATAATAACAATAATAATAATAATAATAACAATAATAATAATAATAATAATAATAATAATAGAAATAATAATAATAGAAATAATAATAATAGGGAAGAGTGTAAAATATTTTGAAAACCTTATAATAATGCTCATATTAATTAAGGTCCCTGTTGTGGTCATGTATGGGCATTGGAGGCTTCTGATTCCTCCTGACTATGGAACGAAACACGGACGGTCTTTCCATATATAATTATAGGTGTGTGTGTTTCGTGGCAATATTTGAAGGCCTCATTTAACCCCAATTTTCTGACTACATCACATTGCAATATGTATGTATGTATGTACAGTATGTATATATGTCAATGCAAGGTTTACAAGAATGTATGTATGTATGTATATATGTCAGGTTTACAAGAATGTATGTATGTATGTATATATGTCAGGTTTACAAGAATATATGTATGTATGTATATATGTCAGGTTTACAAAAATGTATGTATGTATGTATGCATGTCAGGTTTACAAGAATATATGTATGTATATATGTCAATGCAAGGTTTACAAAAATGTATGTATGTATGTATGTATGTACGTATGTATGTATGTATGTATGTCAGGTTTACAAGAATGTATGTATGTATGTCAGGTTTACAAGAATGTATATATGTATGTATATCAATGCAAGGTTTACAAAAATGTATGTATGTATGTACGTATGTATGTGTGTCAATGCAATGTTTACAAGAATGTATGTATGTATGTATGTACAGTATGTATGTCAGGTTTAGCCTACAAGAAGGAGGCGATGATAAATAAAAGGGATATATATATAGTATACTTTTGTTACATTGTAGTGCCTTGAGTCCTCCAATGTATGTATGCCAGGAAACAAGACAAGACCAGATAAACAAACATAATGGTGACCTGTTTGTTGCTTGGAGTAGTTTGGAGGAATCACTTGCTCCAGATTTACCAACACTGTCTGTACTGTCCACTTAATTATGAGAGCCAAGAGTATATAATTATTGTTGACAAAATGGACATGATAAACGAAGCTAGTAAATAAAAATAATAAATAAATAAACAAATAAATAAAAAATAGAAATCGTAAGCCAAGAAAAAAAGAAAAAGACAAATTGGAGCCTACAAAACCCTCCAAATTCTATTATAAAACAAGAAGTAATATATATATGTAGTGGGACAAATTGGAGCCTACAAAACCCTCCAAACTTTACTATAAAACAAGAAGTAATATATATATGTAGTGGGACAAATTGGAGCCTACAAAACCCTCCAAATTCTATTATAAAACAAGAAGTAATATATATATGTAGTGGGACAAATTGGAGCCTACAAAACCCTCCAAACTTTACTATAAAACAAGAAGTAATAAATATATGTAGTGGGACAAATTGGAGCCTACAAAACCCTCCAAATTCTATTATAAAACATGGAAACTTAATATATATATATATGTTGTGATGGGACAAATTGGAGTCTACAAAACCCTCCAAATTCTATAATAAAACAAGGAGAAATATGTATGTTGTGAGTCAAATTGGGGCCTACAAAATCCTCCAAATAGTGTGTGTATGTATGTTGTGGGTCAAATTGGAGCCTACAAAATCCTCCAAACTTTACTATAAAACAAGAAGTAATAAATATATGTTGTGGGACAAATTGGAGCCTACAAACCCTCCAAACTCTTATAAATCAACCACACAACACATTCCCTATTGTTTCACACGGGGTGAGTGATTCTGTTTCCCGGCATAGTTTGGAAGGAACAACAACAACAACAACAACAACAGCCCCCCCCCCCCAACCCCCTCTATACATCACCCAAATTATTCTGACCCCCTTACGTAACCCACCGCGATACGAACGACGGACGGACCCAACGAGGAACGAACGAACGAACGGGAAGACGGCCACAAAATCAACGGGGATGAAAACGTCCACACACTAAAAAGGGCTGAAAACGGTCACAAAATCAACGGGATGAAAACGGCCACACACACACACACACACACACACACACACAAAGAAAAAAGGCTGAAAACGGCCACACACTAAATAAAATGGCCACACACACACACACAAAAAAAGGCTGAAAACGGCCACAAAATCAATGGGTTGAAAACGGCCACAAAATCAACAGGCTGAAAACGGCTACAAAATAATAGGGCTGCAAAGGGCCACACATAAAAAATAGCCCCCCCCCCCACACACACAAAAGGGCTGAAAACGGCCACAAAGTCAACGGCCTGAAAATGGTCACAAAATCAACGGCCTGACCTCCTCCACAATTATTTTTATGATTATCAGATCCTCAGGGTGGTTAGCCTACTGAATCCTTGGAATATACACGTTGTTTTTTTTTTTTTTTTTCTGTGTCGTGTATTATCGTCTGGTGTTAGCCCGAGTGCAATACAGTAATAATTATGTAAGGGTTGGTTTGTGTGTGTGTAAATTGTTTATTATTTGTGTTTCTTTCTTCAAGGGGACAGTACACTTTTGATATACTGGACTACCTTGATTCCTCTAAAGTTAAGTCAGGAAACAGGACCGGATTAATTAAGAAAAATAATGGTGGCTGGCCTGTTGCTTGGAATAGTTTGGGTGAAACAATTACTCCAGATTTACCAACACTGTATTACCCCCTTAATTAACTTTTGGGGGTCAGTCCTTATGTAAACCTTGAATAATGTTCCCTTAGACAAGAAAGAATAATTTAAAAATATATATATATATATATAATCTGATATTACAAAGTTCATGCTGTTGTGTCTGGAGGTAATAACAAACCAGTATTTAAAGTATTAATTAATATTATTCAGTATGGTCAACTACTGGTGTAAATGGTGTGTGTGTGAATTTGAGTAGCCTAGTTAGTGTCCATAACAAAAAGAGGGTCACTAAAATCATAAAACTATATTATGTGGAGTCAAAGTTATTCACCCTTCAAAGCTATATAAGAAAACTATCATGTAAGTATGCAAGGTTACCCAACCAACCAACATCCTGAAGGTGGCTTAGTTCAGTATCCTACAATCAGGAGTGGTTACATAAAAACAGCCTGGCTTCCTCCACACATGGCCGGGTTTGTTTTCCTCTTCTTAATAACCCACATTCATTATGATTTATCGTGTGTCGGGAAGCTAATCAAATAATCTATATCCTTTACTACACAAAATAATATGACCAAAAGTGTGTGTGTGTATGTGTGAGTGTCCAAAACAGGGACAGTGTGTGTGTGTGTGTATGTATGTGGTCGGTCAAAGGGATGTGTGTGTGTGTGTGTGTTGTGTGGACTCGTGCGGCTGGCAGTGTGAGGTTCCCGTGTACACAGTGACCCCCCCAACTATCCCCACCCACTCTCTCTCTTTCATGACGCAGCTCCTCTCTCTCCTCCTACTCCTCCACGTATCCTCCTCCTCCTCCTCCTCTTCTTCCTCCACCAGCAGCAGAATAAGGGATGTGGTTGTCGCAAAACCTTTAATTAATACAGTGTTTGTGGCCTGTTTCTTGTATGTCATCATGGATAAGCCAAACTGTTTCATCATCACTATCGCTCGTCCTAAAACCTCCCCCCCTCCTCCTCCTCGTCCTTCTATTCTTTCTCTCTCCACTGTCCCTCCTCTTCTCCTACTTTCTCCTTTCTCGAACCCTGCTTCTCGTCTCTCATCTCATATTTCTCTATCCCTTCTATTTTATAATCTATTGACCCTCCTGTTTTCTATCTCTCCTGCTCTTTACTCAGTCCCTCTTCTTCATCCTATTCTTTCTCCACTGTCCTTCCTTCTCTTCTTCCCTCCTATACTACCTTGTCCTTCCTCTATCCCTCCCCACCACCACCACCTCTTTCCAGCCAGCCAGCCACCTACCTGATATCTCTGCGCATATTCACTCCTACACCTAGACAGACAGACAGCCAGCCAGCCAGCCAGTCGAGCCGTGATGAAGTTGTGATGTTGTTGACGGAGGTAAAGAGGAGGGGAGGGGGAGAGGCCACCACCACCACTTGTGAACCTAGCAATAATATTAGTGATAAGATAAACAGAGGCACTGACTGACTGAGTAATATATTATACTTTATTTAGTTCGACAGAATGGATAAGGAACAACATCGTATGAGGAGGAAGGGGGAGATTCTTTTTATCACTATTATTATTATTATTATTAAATCCAGACAGCAGGCAGCGTTAGTAAAAGCAACGACGTTTCATTACTGCTGTTGGTAATGAAGAGGTGAACTAGTACTATAGCGAAACGTGGTTAAACAAGACTCCTCCTCCTCCTCTCCCACTTCCTCTTCCTCCTCCTCCTCCTACGGTCAGTGTTGTTCCTGGGTGGTAGTTGTTTTTACTCTGCTGGTGATGGATGGATGGGAGGGTTCACGGAGGTCATTCATTCGAGTTGCTGTTGCTTCCCTCTTCCCCCCTCCTCCGCCTCCGCCTCCTCCTCCTCCTCCTCCTCCTCCTGTCCAGTCTAACCTCTGCTCACCCCTCCCTCACCTCTCCTTTTTTATCGTTTTTTCATCTCTTCATTTCTATCCTCTGTTCACCCTCTTTCTCCTCCTCTCTAGTCTAACCTCTACTTCCCTCTATTCGCCTCTCATCTCTCCTATTCTAACCTCTGCTCACCCTTTCTCTCCAAATCTAACCACCTCTTCATTTATAACCTCTGCTCACCTCCCTAACCTCTCAACCCCACCCTCACCACTTCTTCATTTCTAACCTCTTCTCACCTCCCTAACCTTTCACTCCACCCTTACCACCTCTTCATTTCTAACCTCTAACCTCACCACATCTTCATTTCTAACCTCCCTAACCTCTAACCCCACCCTCACCACCTCTTATCTAACTAACCTCTGTCTGTTCACCCAGGGTCTCTCAATATCTAACCTCTTTTAACCCCTCATCTCTTCATTATTCGTCCCTGCTCGCCTCTTTACGGACCCTATGAACGTGTATGAGACCTGGTGGCTTCTGATTCCTTCTGACTATACCCCGAAACAAGCTCCTTCAATGTAGGTTGTGTTTTATGGCAATGTTTGATAGACTCACACTAACCTCCAATTTTCTGACTACATCACGTGGGTCCTTAAAATTATTTCAAAGCAGGAATGAACGCTTACCAACAAAAATTATTGCTTAGGAGTGAACTTTATTTACATTTATGAATACGGGTCCTGGTGGCCTTTGACAATAATTTTGCTTGAAACCTAGGTAAAAATAGCCTAATATTATATGAAAAAGTTAAATTTTAAATGATATTGGTGCCGTGTGGATTAAAAAAAGAAAAGAAAAAATGTGTGACACTCTGATATATACGTCGCTAAATGAATATCATCCTCGACTTTCTAACATTTGAAACATATGTGTCCGTACGCATTGATATTGGTTAAAAATAGCCTAATGTAATATCCTATCATGTGACCCAAATAGTCCACACAAACAAGTCTCCATAAATAAGTTACCCCAAACACCAGGGAGTCGAAACCTGCATGGGCCCATCAAGTGCTTATTATTATTATTATTATTATTATTATTATTATTAAGGGCCCTGTGATCGTGTATAAAAAATGGAGGCTTTTGATTCCGCCTAACCATGCCACGAAACAAGCTCCTTCCTTATAATTATGTAATGTTTTGTGGCAATATTTGAAAGATTTATTTACCTTCAATATTCTGACTACGACACAGGGTCCCTTAATTTCGAGGTCTTTTCAATTGAAGGTGTTACAGGACTTTTTTGGGAAACTGTACGACACCAATGCTTCGTACCACAATACACGCGTGTCAACAATATATCTATTTCATATTTTCTTGAAGCAGTACATTTCAGAAAAGGTATAATTATATAGTTGTGTACAATTGGCCACAAGAATTCGTACACAAGCTGTTGGTTTCTAGGGTAGGCCTATACAACATCAAGAAAAATGTAAGACTACGTAACTGAAATACAACATTATTATTAGGTTTGTTGTTTTACAGTCACCGAGTCACTTGGTAGACCATTCATTACAGTACTTCTAGAATAGCCTAATGACCACTCTTTCCATATAGTCTGTGTAAGAATTCCTGTGGCTCACTTTACCATTGGCTGTACTGGTCATTGTATCCTACATTCGCAATCCAAAATATGTATCCAGGTCTTGTTGAAGTTTCGAATCAGTTGACATACTAGTGAACCAATTACAACGCTTATGCTTATTTTGTTTCATATTAGCTTGAGCTCGCCTAATACTCGATCAGGCTATTTGAAACAAGCATGGATACATATTTTGGATTGCGAGTGTACCCGCATTATAATAATAAATAAGATAAGGAGATATTAGTTATAGTGTTGGCAAATATGGAGCAACTGATTCCTCCAAATGACTTCAAGGAACTGGACACTGTTATATTTGTTAAATAATCTTGTACGGTGTCCTGGCAAACTTTGGAGGAATCAAGGCGCCGCTATAATGTACAGCCACAATCAAATAACCATCGACACCTTCCTTCCATCGTGCAAATAAATCAGTATCACATCAAACTATATTCTTACAACACTTTAAGTCAACTCAACCCCTTCAATTATTATTATGAGGTGCTGCAATATCATATACGTGTTGTTCTTTATTACTAAGATATCTACTACGATAGAAGGAAAGTGTCGGTGGATATTTGATTGTGGCTGTACACATACTGTACATCATGTTAATCCCGAGCGAAGCGAGTCTTCTAAATTTTCAGACATTTATCTGGCCCCTGATTTTGGAAGCTTTTTGGCCTGGTTATCAACCTCAGTTCTTGTGCCCCAGATTTTGGAAAATGTCAGAACCTAACTCCTCCTAGACCATATCAGATATCATCATCAAACTTTCAGGGAAGTTTCATACAGTTTTGGGAAGGTTTTAAACTTATTTAGATCTAGCCTAGTGGTTAAAAGTAATAAGCCTATAGCCTATTCCCGTAGTGACTTTAAGCATCAGCGACCACTTTCAACTCCGCTCGGCCTTCCAAATTCTTCAGCTTTGGACACCTAATTTTGATGTCATCACTGTCTTCTTCACACACTTGTGGTATCTAATAACTGCTTGCTTGCTTGCTTGCTTGGTGCAGCTGCCACCACGGTGCTACTTACTACCACACACACATATACAACTGTCTAATATCGGGGTATACAAGGCTACATTTATTTTACAGTGTTGTTCCCAAGAGATAGATTATTTTGTACCGTGCATTCACAACCGTCTGATATTGAAGCACACGGGGCTACGTTTACTTCACGGTATTGTTCCTAGTTTATTATTTTTGTTAATTAAGGGCATTCACACCCGTCTAATATTGGGGTATACGGGGCTACGTTTACTTCACGGTATTGTTCCTAGTTTATTATTTTTGTTAAGGGCATTCACAACCGTCTAATATTGGGGTATACGGGGCTACGTTTATCTCACAGTGATGTTCCTAGTTTATTATTATATTTGTACTATGCTTGAACTGACGAAATCGATATGTTTACGAACACGTGTTGCTGCTGTCATCATTTAGTGGGAATAACTTACTACCACACACACATATACAACTGTCTAATATCGGGGTATATCTGTGTTGAAAATTTTAAAGGCGAGAAGCACAGTACGTTATATATCCTGTGGTAATTTGAAAATATTTAACTTACGGGACCCTGTGATGTAGTCAGAAAATTGGAGGTAAATGAGTCCTTCAAATACTGCCACGAAACCCCACCTACATGGAAGGAGTGTATGTACAGTCGGCCTCAGGAATTCGTATACACCACTGTGACATCAAGGCTTCGTAACAATTGGAATATTTAGTATAATAATTTTCTAACACCAAACTTTTGTAGTAATGTTATCTGGCTAATACTTGAATCAGTCAGCAGAACAATGCCTACAGTATGTACAGAATAAAGAGCCCTCTTAACCAATGCTATGTGTACGAATTCCCGAGGTCGACTGTACTTCGTGGCATAGTCAGGAGGAATCAGAAGCCCCCAATTCCCATACACGATCACAGGGTCCTTACTGTAACTAGATAGATTTTATAGATATCTTGTTCATTAACTAACCAACAAACAAACACACAAACATGATTGACATTATTACCTTACGTAAACTCCATTTGGGAACACATATCATCAATATCCCTCGTTTAAATGCATAAAAGCTCTTAAGGTGGAAGTGCAGTGTTGGTAAATCTGGAGCAACCTATTCCTCCAAACTATTCCAAGCAACAGGACACCAATATTTTTGTTCATTTGGTCCCGTTTCCTGGCATACTTTCGAGGAATCATGGCACTCCAATGTATCAAAAGTGAATTATCCCCTTAAAAGTAGAGTACATGCTGGGTACGAATCTATTGGTGTGTGAATGTGATTATAAAGTGTGATTATCGCACATGAATCAAGTTAGGTTAAGGGGGAATTTTTGTGTTGGTACGGTAAATCTGGAGCAACTGAATCCTCCAAACCATTCCAACCCACAGAACACCATTATTTTTGCTCTTCTGGTTCTGTTTCCTGGCATACTTTGGAGGAATCAAGGCACTCCAATGTAACAAAAGTGAACTACCCCTTTTAAGTGTTTCTCAGCCCTTCCATTCATTTCCTTCCCATTTGGAATACCACAAATTCTAGTGGACTGTTTCATTATTCGACACTCACCATGACATATTTATTATATACAAACACTGGGGAGGGGTAGCGCCCACTTGTTACCTCAGTGGCCAACATTACCTTTATTATGATATCGTATGACCTATATATATCCAACCTCCTGTGGGGTGTTTTATTTTTATTTTTTTTCTCTCTTAAGCAAGGCGTTAATGCACCGATTCACTTTTAAGTAATAGTTACATCAAATTTATGTTTTGTGTACAGTTGGCCACACATGAAGCTGGTGAGGCTCGTTACTTGTGAGGTAGCTACAAAGGGAAGGAAAGTGACAGGCAGACAGTAAAATATTATTACTGTCTGCCTGTCAACAAACTATAACTGTTGCTCACTTTCCTTCCTGTTGTAGCTACCTCACAAGAAGCGAGGCGTACCAGCTTCATGTGTGGGCAACTGTACATTCCAGTGTATGTTTAAATATGCATTTTTTTTTTTTTTGGGGGGGAGGGCTAACCGAAATCTTCAGAAGCTACATCTTACGAGTGACGAAGGAAAAGAAATACACCCTCTCTTCCTTAAAAGGGTAATTCACTTTTGTTACATTGGAGTGCCTTGATTCCTCCAAAGTATACCAGGAAACAGGACCAGATGAACAAATATAATGGTGTTCTGTTGCTTGGAATAGTTTAAGAGGATTCATTTGCTCCAGATTTACCAACACAAACTTTCCCCCTTAATTTACCAATCCACTTTCATATAATTAAATATCGTATTAATAACAACACGAACTATCTACACATCAAAAGTCGTCACTAGGGTAAACACTGATGGAAACACACGATTACAAAATAAAAGATGCTCAAAGCCGAAAACTGTATTATTATTATTATTATTATTATTATTGTTATTATTATTATTAGGCTATGTGGGTGATAGATTTCTAGCTAGGCGACACGTTACCCATTTTAATAAGGATGGTCATATTATTATTGAAGCACTTATTGTAATGTGTAAATAGTCGTAAGGAGGATGTGTAAATATTAGGCTATAATGTTTGTAAAGTGAAAGCTGGCGAATGATGGGGATTTGCAGCCCTGTGTGTGTGTGTGTGTAATTGTGTGTGTATGTATGTATGTATGTGTGTGTGTAATTGTGTATGTATGTATGTATGTGTGTGTGTAATTGTGTATGTATGTATGTATGTGTGTGTGTAATTGTGTATGTGTGTGTCCAATTGGGCTATGAAATGTTAAGGTGGCTTGTTGATTCGAAGAAATAAAAGGAGGAAAGGTATAAGAACGTGGTTTCATTTCCCAGTACTCTTATTACAGTAATCACAGTGATCTCTCTACATCCCAGTAGGCCTATCCGATTTCACGACTGATGGAGTCTATGGATTTACTGGATCTTAATAATGTTGGTTTACAGGTTCTGGTTTACATTATGTTTCTTCAGTTCTCTCTCTCTCTCTCTCTCTCTCTCTCTCTCTCTCATTAATTTTTTTTACAGACGGCTCAAGTATATCAGCTGTCAATTAATGATAATAAATGATCATGTAATGTGAATGAGATAAATAAAACGAAGATGAGTAAAAAATATATATATAAATATAAAAATAATAATAATACCGGTAATGCAAATAAATGTGAACTTGAGTAGTAGTCTATTTATTTATGCATTTTTTCTTAGATGATTGGCGGGACATGATTTATAGTCAATAACTGAGGTTTCTACATTCCTCACCCCCTACTCCCCCCTCCCCTCCATCCACCTTCTTCCTTCCTTCCCTCCCCTCCTCCTCCACCTTTTCCTTCCTTCCCTCCCCTCCTCCTCCACCTTTTCCTTCCTTCCCTCCCCTCCACCTTCTCCCTCCTTCCCTCACCTCCTCCCCTTCCTCCATCTTCTCCCTCCTTCCCTTCCCCTCCTCCACCTTTTCCCTCCCTCCACCTTCTCCCCCCTTCCCTCCCCCTTCTTCCTCCACCTTCTCCCTCCTGCCCTCCCGTCCTTCCACCTTCTCCCTCCTTCCCTCCCCCTCCCTCCACCTTTTCCTTTCTTCCCTCCCCCTTTCTCCTCCTTCTCCCTCTCTCCACCTTCTCCCTCCTTCCCTTCCCTCCTCCACCTTCTCCCTCCTTCCAACCCCCTCCCTCCACCTTCTCCCTCCTTCCCTCCCCTCCTCCTCCACCTTTTCCTTCGTTCCCTCCCCTCCACCGCCCCCTCAGAACAATGTGTAAAAGATAATTATATATATATATGTTTAATGAATACCCATTACACTATCATTGCACCAACCTGATTTCTTATTAATTTATCGATTTTATAATAATCTGACAACCCTGTTAATTAAGGGGATAATACACGTTTGATACATTAGTATGCATTGACTCCCACAATATATGTCAGGAAACAGGAGCAGATTAACAAAAATAATGGTGTGCTGTTGCTTGGAATAGTTTGGTTGAATCAAGTGTCCCAGATTAACCAACACTGTTCTTCCCTCTTAAAAGTGTCAGTCATCAAGTGTGGGTGGTAAGGAGGGTTGTTGTTGTTGTTGTTGTTGCTGATTACTCCAAACCACGCAAGGAAACAATACAGTATCTCTGTATACAAGTAGGCATTTGTTATGTAGTAGTCTGGAGGAATCAGTAGCCCTCTAATTCGTCCACAACCAATTAATCTCCTTACGACAAGTGTTGGGTGTCAATCTCCAAAACTGAGTGATGATTCTACAGTATGTATAAACTGTTGTGTTGTCTTGTGGTTGTGAAGGAACCATATAATAAATAATTGTAACAACTCTGTAGTCAACAAAATATGTACCGGTACTATAAAAGAAATTTCCCCACACGAACACTTTCTTTCCTCTTCACGCGTTCAAACTTGCGTCCCTAGCCTAGCCTACTGAACCATCTAACCCCACATGCATCAGATATTCTATCCTTGGAGCTATCGATTCCTTCAAAGATATTCCAGGAAACAGACTACCTCAGTATACGAGTAGGACATGTTTTGTATAATTGTTTGGAGGAATATGTATCCCACCCATTAATTTCTCAAAGTGATTAACCACGTAAAAATAAAGACCACACAGGTTCCACAGGTTCGTGACCAAAACACATACACATAGCCTACCCTTATTTAAATACTAACTCGTTTACAGTATGTACAATTGGGTGCTCCCATTGCATTGTAAACTATATAAATCACTTACTGTCCTATCATAATCCATGTATAATGCATTTAATGTCAGGTTATTTAATACTATTTATAATACATGTAATGACTTAGGTAAATATTTACTCTATTGCCGTTTTTCTCAATTACGGGTTTTCTACCATCATCACCCACAAATTTAAACCATTATAAAATCATTCATTTATGGCACTCCCCTAGCTTGACCATACCTAACTTAACCTGGACTGCAACAGACTACCGGGACCTAACCGGGACAAACTACTGGGCCCTAACCGGGGGGGGGGGGAGATGTGGCGGATGGGCATATGTTGTGAATGGGATATTTGCAAAAGAGAAGTTCTTAGAAAAGTTAAGAACAAAGGATCAAATAGTGAGTAATTATGGTAGACACAACATACTATACGAAAACGGCAATAAATACCATTAATTATATCCTACTTGTGGATAACGGAGGTCTTCCCAGTGACAAGTAAATTCGGTACGGATTGACATGAAAGAACAAAATAAATAATCTTGGTGGTTGTTTACAGATTAATGCTGCAAATAAAATCACAATAAAAAAAAAACAGTCCAGCCCTCCCCGACATGAAAAAACGGTACATTTTCAGAGTTCCACATGTGCTGCTAGTTTTTTCGACAACACATGGTTTTTCCTACAGATTTTCGTGAGATTTTAACATTAATTTATTGCTGAAATCTCCTGTTTTGACCATACCCCATCAACCCAATAATCTTGGGGGAGAGCCTGGGAATTCAGGGGGTTTGAAATGAAAGAAATGTAGAACATTCAGAAGCCAAGCCAAATTTTATAATTGAAATGTGAAATGAAAAATATGCAGAAATTTGATAACCTAACCAACTTGCGGAATCATCCCAACCTAATCAAACCTAATCTGAACCAAGGCCGACTATCAGGACCTAAACGGGGCAAACTACCGGGACTTAACTAGGGCAAACTACCGGGACTTAACTAGGGCAAACTACCGGGACTTAACTAGGGCATACTACCAGGACCTAATGCCAAAACAGGATATTTCTGTAAATTATAGATAGTAAAATCACACGAATCACACAAAAACCAGTTGGAACACTCCTATTTTGTTTGTCTAGGGGACCATA
Organism: Petrolisthes cinctipes; assembly: GCA_033782935.1. Taxonomy (NCBI): domain Eukaryota; kingdom Metazoa; phylum Arthropoda; class Malacostraca; order Decapoda; family Porcellanidae; genus Petrolisthes; species Petrolisthes cinctipes. The sequence continues at coordinate 29,169 of JAWQEG010002292.1, forward strand.
AATTATAGCCTACGGAGGAGTCATATTTCAATTATACGAGAGTTGCACAAAGTAAGACCTATATCAAAGTAAGTTTCCTATCTAGTATACAAATTCAACCCAGAAAACATATATATCATACAGAAAAGTATATATCTCGCGCATTTGTAACTCGGAAGTAATATAAAAAGAAATTATGTGTAGTGTTATTATACCATCATATCTTCTATCTTACCTTTTCCCTGTTCATTTTATATATATTAAAAAGAAATTACAATAAAAATATGCATAAACCCGTATAATAAATGCTAATATTTTTTTATACTATATCTTACCTTTTCCCGTGATGATGGCATTTCTGATACTTCTCCATCTCCTCACTGTTCCTTTAACTTGATTGTATGTTCACTGTTATGCACTGGATACACAGAAATGGATAGATATTAGAGGTATTATTACGGTACGGCCTCACAATATTAACACTCGGCAATGGGGTTTGTTTACACTAAGCAGGGCAGTCAAATGAGGCTCTATAGTGCACATGTTACTCTTTTTACTAATAACGTAAATATCTTAGGTTTTTATTTGTTTGTCAGTGTTTAGAACTTTGAAAAATTAAATGCAAAGACGAATTAATTATTAAAAAATGTTATCTACCAATGATAGAAATAATATCTTATATTTATTTGACATGGTGCCACAAACTTTGACAATATATATATTTAATGCAATTAATATAAATACTGCTATAAACTAAATATACCTAATAATTATTGGACTGTATTATTGGCCTACTAGAATGGCCATATATTATCATGCTGTATACAATTTTGACCCGAGTACAAACACTATGTAATTACATATATCCAAAATCTATTATTATGTACTGTTAAAATACATAATATACTGTATATATTCCACCACCCATCGAAACTGTTGCAAAATTAGGTAAAATAAATGTACAGTAGTAAGGTATAAGTTACAGTTACATTTTAAGGGGGTTGTATATTTTTGGTACATACTGTACATTGGAGTGCCTTGATTCCTTCAACAAAAATAAGATCAATGGATATTAAAATACGTCGGTGGCTATTTGCTTTTGCTCTCTCTCTCTCTCTCATATTTTTTTCTTTTGCTTCATTCATGTTTCTCTTAATCTCATTTTCGATTCTAATTTTCCTATATCCCTTCATACCATCTCTCTCTCTCTCTCTCTCTCTCTCTCTCTCTCTCTCATAAACAAGAAATATATTAGACCCTTCACACTGCTGCGCCACCAAATGACGAATGGATAAATGCAAATCACTTCAAGATATAGACTAAAAATGTATGACGTGTTCAAAGGTGTGTGTGTGTGTGTGTGTGTTTGTGTGTGTGTCCTTGCACGTCCACACACCAGGCTTAGTTTATCATGTCACAGACTAGGAAAGATTTGCCTGTGTGTGTGTGTGTGTGTGTGTGTATTTGTGTGTGCGTGTGAGTCAGAATCGAACCACAGATGTTCACACACACACACACACACACACACACGTTACACATCTTATATTACATTCATAGTTTAAATTCTCACTCCCACTCCTACACGCACTCACGCACATGGACACTTAAAGAGAGAGAGAGAGAGAGAGAGAGAGAGAGAGAGAGAGACGCACACACAAATATATCTTGTTTTCCATTGATGTTTAAAATGCAGTGACGTCAGAGGCGACATTAATTAGGATTGGATATAGAAAGGGGATGAAGAAGTGAGTGTGTAAATAGAGAGGCGAATGAATGGGAAGGAAGTGGTTGAGAGGTGATAGAGGTGAGAGGGTGGGGTATAGGAGAGGTGAGAGGTGACAGGGTGGGGTAAAGGAGAAGTGATAGGTGTGGGTGGAGGGGGTGATAGAGGTGAGAGGGTGGGGTATAGGAGATGTGATAGGTGTGGGTGGAGGGGGTGACAGAGAGGTGAGGTTGTTGACTGGTGGGGTAAAGGAGAGGTGAGAAGGTGGGGTAAAGGAGAGGTGATAGAGGTGAGAGGGTGGGGTTAAGGAGAGGTGAGAGGTGTGGGTGGAGGGGGTGACAGAGAGGTGAGGTTGTGGACTGGTGGGGTGAAGGTGTGAGAGTGGTGAGGTTCTGGGGTGAGGGAGTGACAGAGAGGTGAGTTGTGGGGTGAGGGAGTGACAAAGGTGTGGGTGGAAAGGTGAGGTACTGGTAGAGAAGAGGTGATGAGAAGGGTGGGTGGAGAAGAGATGAGAGGTGTGGGTGGAGAGGTGAGAGGTGTGGGTGGAGAGGTGATATAAATGCTATGAAGCTGAGAATAGACAAAGAGAGGTGAGGAAGTGAAAGAGGAAAGGCGAGGAAATAGTAATGGAGAGGTTAGGTAGTGGTAAAAGGGTAATGAGATAAAATGGAATGGAGAGGTGAAGAGATAGAAAGAAGAGCGATAGAGGTGTGGTGAGGAGAGAGAAAAACGTGAATGGGTGGTAATGGAGAGTATGGAGGTGGGAGAAAGGTGAATTGGAGGTGGGCGTGGAAAGGTGAGGGATGGGTGGAGCAAAGTGAGGGAGGTGTGGAAAGAAATGGAGGGAGGGATGGCTGGAGAGAAGAGAGAGGGAGCCAGGGAAGGGTAGAGAGAAGAAAGGGTGCGATGGGTGGATATATATATATATATATATATATATATATATATATATATATATATATATATATATGGGTGGAGAAAAGAGAGAGAGGGAAGAAAGAGAGGGAGGGGAGGGTGGAGAGAAGAGAGAGAGCGAAGACAAGAAAGAGAGGGAGGGGAGGGTGGAGAGAAGAGAGAGAGAGAGAGGAGAGTGAAGGAGGGAAGGTCACGGGCGTTACAGACATGACTGGAACGTGAGTCACACAAAACTCCAGGAAAAATGACCCAAGGGCGAATCGTCTCATCACAACACCTGGAGACCTAACCTATATATATAAAAAAAACTTTAGTATGAGTCTAAGTTACAGTCGAGGGCAGTGGTTAATTAGTTAGTCATTCCTTAAGGGGGTATATTATAGTATAGTGTAAATATAGGGTAACTATGTTGATTCCTTTAAAATATTCCAAGCAATAGGTAGGCTACTATTATTTTTGTTAATTATTCTGCATGGCCCTATTTCCTGACATACATACATACTTTGGAGGAATCACTGCGCTCCAATGTATGTATGTACCAAAAGTATACTATCCCCAATTAAGGAAGCCTTTTGTTGTCTGTGAATTGGAGGGCTGCTGATTCTTCCTCACTACAATATGATGGAGAAGTTAGAAAACAGATTACCACAGCATACACCTATAGGGGGTCTGGGCCGATATTCACTAAAGTAATGTTCACTCTTAAGTTAAAATTTTGTTCGTAAGCGTTTATTCATGGCAAGAACTATAACCCTAGACTACTTCGAAATCATATTATAAGCTCATACTAATAGAATAACAAAACTATTCACTGCTTCGAAAGGAGCCTGAAACTCTATTATGGTGAGGTCAGGAATACAAACATACGAACAAGTCGAAACTCTAATAAGATATTTTGTGAATACAGGGCCAGGCAGATCTACTAACTACCATAACTTTGTCCTGTTCTCTACTCTATCTATTTATAGTTGTGTGGTGTTGATAAATCCTCGAGTATAGCCTAATAATGTGAATAGGCTACTCCAGCCCGTATTTATCTCCTCGCCCCCCCGTCCCTCCATCCCCCAGCCTCAGCCCAGCCTAGACACCACTTTCCTCCCCCGTCCCCACCACCACCACCACCACCAAATAACACGCCCCTCTCGCTGACCCCTACCCTCTCCCACCCTCTTCTAGATCCTCAACCCTCGCCTTATTCTCTCCTCTCCTTCTCCTCCATTCATACACCATTTTCCTCTATACCTTCTACGTATCTGTCTCCCTCTCCCCTCCTCTTACGTATCTCTTTCCTCCTTCCCTCTTCCCCGTGACATAACCACCCTCCTCCTCTCCCTCCTACCACTTACGTATCCCTCTCCCCTCCTTTTCTACCCGCTCTCTTCCGTCACACACCCACACCCACACACCTCCTCTACCTCTTACGTATCTCTCTCCCTCCTCCCCTACCTCCTACCTCCCTCTGTCCCAACTACATAACCACCCTCCTCCTCTACCCTCTCCCCCGTCACACACACACCCACCTCCTCTACCTCCTACGTATCTCTCTCCCTCTCCCGTCCTCCCTTACCTCCTACCTCCCTCTCCCCTCTACCCTGCCTCCTACCTCCCTCGACACACACATCACCCTGGGAATTAATCGCGGTGTTGTCATGAAGGCTGGCTGGTTGAGTTTTGGTCTGTATTTTTCCTCCCGTCTGAGGTGATAGTGAGTGCGGGGGAAGACGTGGGAGGGAGATGGGAGGGAGGGGGGCAGCCGATAGGTACGGTAACGTGTCTATTTGTTTATTTTTAGTTAATGGCCAGTAATGCTGTGATTTGTGTGGTGCTAAGTCATACCTTTATTATTATTATTATTATTATTATTGCTGTACGTACGTATTGGTGATGTAAATATTAATGTAGTGTAAACTTGCAGGCAACGTTTAGACTGGTGATAATGATTTCCATCCGAGCTTATTATTATTATTATTATTTCTAAGTGGTTGGGTTGGGCTGACCACCTTAAACTATTACCCTTGTTAGGTTAGGTTAGGTCAGGGCGAACTAACCATAAATATAAGGCACGTAGTTTGAACTTCATGACCCCTTCCCCAATTAACCGATAAAATGTGTACAGTGATGAAGCTTAATCTCAGAACAGTTAGGAGCGAGACGAGAACGCTACTTCGAACCCAGAGAGAGAGAGAGAGAGAGAGAGAGAGAATTGATGGAGTGATGGAGAGGAAGAGGGATGTCTGGTTTGTAAGGCGAGGTGAATGACCCTTCCTTCCTCCACACATCCCTCCCTCCCTTCATTCCTTCCTCGACACATCCCTCCCACGACATCATCCCTCCCTTCCTTCACATGCACCATCCCTGTACAGAACTCTGACAATTTTCAAGGTCATTTTATTATGTGGTTCAAAGGAAAGGACACCCCAAGTCATTTCAAGACCTTCCCCTATCGGATTATTATTATTATTATTATTATTATTATGCAAGGACACTTTTTTTATGACGCGTTCCCGAGTTATGGTTCCCCTACAGTTACATTGTTTAGGTAAAGTCATTCAGCCAAACTACTACTACTACTACTACTACTACTTCTAATGTGGTGTTGAGCTATTTGTTTGTTTGTTCCTTCTCCGTCCAGTACTTGGGATCATTCAAAGGCACTCTTCTCCGACGGGCATTTTCATCCAGAATGTTGAAAAGAAAAAAAAACTGCGAACGTGAGTGTGTGCAAGATATATACTGTGAAGAAAAACAAGTTTAAAAAAATAATAATAATAATAATAAATGGGTGAAAAAGAACAAAAAAATTAGTGTGGAAATAAGACTATTATTATAGGCCATAATCGAAGACCTCAATGAGAGAGAGAGAGAGAGAGAGAGAGCAAGCACGAAGGAAAGGAATGACAGTGGAGGAGACTAAACAAGAGAAGAAAATTAATAAAATGACAAGTTTACACGAGTTATGACACCCCCCCCCCCACATACAAAGAACACCACCTCTCCCTTGTGATGATAATTATGCTGGGGAGGGGGGGGGGGAGAATCAGACACTTATTGGTTACCATAACTTACCGGTATATGTACTGTATAAGAAAGGCTGCCCTGACTGCCAAAAGACTATACTGTATAATATTATGCACCATTTTATTTAGCCCAGACAAAAATGCACCGATTCCCATCCAAGAATAAAGTGACTTTGGATACACGTTTGGTGTCCAATTCAGTGTTGTTAAGTTGCACGTGAGTTTATTACAGTTGTGGAAATTGTCTTGAATTAATTAAGTTACATTTACAGACAAGAAGCCAAGTAATGAAATGAGGGAGCTCGTACATCTTGGCCTGGTAACCAACAACAAACACTACAGGTTAGGTCTGTGCCAGATTTTCAGACAAAACATACTTTTTCCTATAGTTTTTCATGTGATTCATTCGATTTTAACATCCATTTATTGTGCAAATATCCTGTATTGGCCATAATCTGGACCGTGGCAACTACCGGGACCTAACCTTAGCAGAATACCGGGACCTAACCTTAACAGACTACCGAAGTACCAGGACCTAACATTAGCAGACTACTGAGAGTTACGCAGGGTAAGACCTATATCAAACATTGGAAAATTTGATCATAAGAACGTATATCACAGTGAAAATGACATCTCTCTCACATGTGTAATTCGGAAATAATTCCTCCTGTACGGTATGTACAGTATGTATGTTACTCTGATCCATGTTAGACTAAGTTAGGTTTAATGGTTTGTTTATTTCAGGCTGGATGTGGGATGTAAGGATCGAGGTCATAATTCAGGTTGGTCGTCGTATCGAAATAATCTGGAAAATGCCATAAATATCTTAAGCTACACATCATCCACACACACACACACACACACACACACCTCAAAACACTTCCTGACCTAATTTCCGTAATGATATATATATTAAATTGGGGCAATCTTTTCTATTCCCTAATTCAAACTAATACCAGATATGTATGGAATTTTGGGTAAACGGTATTTTGAAACGACGCGATGATGAATTCCAACGTCACTACTTATACCAGAAAGACATAATGGTGTATGTTCGAGTTATAATTTTATACAGAATCTAAAATGTTACCTGTCCAAGATCCATGCCGTGGGGCTTTTAGTGTATATTTCGCTCACTGTCCAGCCTACTCCATCTTCCAAGACCTTTGGGGCAATTTCTAACCAAGTCCACGAACTATTATGAACCTAAATATGCCACCGTTTGCCATTATAAGTCTCGGTGAAATCTAAAGAACAGACACACACGACAAACGTCATTACTGTATTGTTGCAACGGTGAAGTTTGTTCGGGGACATGATATTTCGGTACAGCTTTGAAATTTTTTTTCTCGAAAATATACACAAAAGCAAGTTTAGCACGTAGGATATGCAAATTCATAAGAAAAGTAATATTACCACACCAGCATATTTTGGTTAAGCGTAATAGATGACAATATAATCAAGCAAGCATTCCGCAGAGATTACTCGAGGAAAAATAAATACTCTATTAGAAAGAAATGCTGTGTTTGGCCATACAAGACCTCTACCTAACCTTCACCCACCATCTAGTTAGGTGACAAACATAGAAATATATTTCATCATCCAAGCTAGCCCATATGGATTATCGTACGTATCCCGTTCCCGATATTACGAGACAACACTACCCTTCCAACTAGGACCGTAGGAGCCCGGCGTAGTGATGAGTATCGAACAAAGGAGAATCGGACGAGATAGGAGAAATCTGCAACTCTTCAACCCAGTACCCAGTCCGAAAGTAAATTTTAAAAGAAAAGTCCTTTGATCCCCGAAGCATAAGAGAACGAACATGGATGGTGATGGAGGAACACCCCGGCTTGGGTACTTACTGATCGTAGTATCAATACTTTCAGTTACGTCAGGATTACATACCTCAGTCCCGAACATTTTGTAATTAACAATGCTTCCTCACATGACACTTCCTGATCTACTAAACACAGGCTCCCAATATCTCCCACACAGCTTACTTAGTAAATGGAGGTACCTTGGCTGACATTCAAACACGGAGTATATAACATAAAAAATTTATATTTCAATAATATTAATGTATCACATGACACTAAGATTTTACAAGACTATTTTCTCTGTTGAGGAATCAGGAAATATAATACATTCTGCCTCTAGCGAGGGAGCGGCGCCCCCACAACGGAGTAGTAAAAAGCAAAGATAAATCTAAAACAGAGATGCGGCGGCGTTCTTACATACACAAGTTAAAAAATAAATAAATCCAGATTTTTATAAAAAGAAAACATAAGTTAGATCCGAGGAGCGACATAACTGTACAAAAGTAAGAAAATTACAAAAAAAGCAAATACAGTAATTTGTACATTCCTTCCTATTTACAATGGTAAAAAAAGATATCAAAATATGGGAACATGGGGTGCCTGCTGAAAAGTGTGGCCCAGTCGCCTCTTGTCCTGCACATGTTGTGGTGGGATGTGTCATGTTATAAGCATGGTGTCACACAAAGCTCTGTATAGTCACCTATGGAATTGGGACTGATTCTTGTAGTGCAGTGTGATATAATTTGGGTTATAAAATGTGTTGTGACGAATGATGTAGTGACATGAGGAATGACGTGACTGCATGTGATAATGATGATAATATTGATGTGATGGATCTCTGAACGAGTGAAATATGAGGCGAAACACAAGGGTTAAATGGATTGGTTGATAAGTGAGTGTGAGTGTGAGTGAGTGTGAGTGAGTGAGAGTGAGTGTGTGTGTGTGTGTGTGTGTGTGTGTGTGAAAGAGAGGGGGTTAGTGCAAGGAGGAGGTACCAGCAAGCTACCCGCACCACGCTACCGGGCGAGTATTCTTCCCTAACCAATGATAGACTGACAGACAGACGGACAGACAGTGCAGAACATTACATTAATAATAATAAAAAAAGGAAAGAGAAAATGAAGGTCGGGGCAGGAACGAGCCCAAGAAGAGATGCAAGAGATTTTGAATCCCTGCGTAACTAACATTTCTGTGAGCAACACGAACGGTATCTACATTTGTACATAATGATGGTTTGTTACATTATTGTAAATATTTTAAGTTATTTTTATTATTATTACTATCATTATTTATTTATTACTATGAAAGAGAAGCAATTATCATCTGCAGTCAGAGCCTTCCTTGTACGGGTATAAGGTATGATGGATACCTGGCACGTCTATTAATGTTTGTTGTTGAGGTGGCTGTCCCGCTGCTGCTGCCGCCGCCCCCGCTGCCAGTTGAGCCTGCAGTCTTTGCATCAACATCTCGTCTGACAGCTCGGGTCTTGGGGGCGGCGGTCCTATTCCAGGGGGACCCAAGCCTCCGAGACCGTACTCAGCCGGACCCAAACCCAGCTGTTCTTGTCCACCAGCAGTAGGAGGGTCAGCCTGGTGGGGGTACACCTCATATGGGATGACAGGGGGAGGTGGAGGGGCTGGAGGTGTGTCCTGGGCAATACCAGGGTCTGGGGGAAGGTCACTGATGGGACTGGGACCTGTATCAATGGGGTATGGTTTAGGAGGCAAGGAACAGGTCGGGGAGGCAGCAGAGGTGTCGGTTACAGATTGTTCAGGCTGGGACATACTTGGGGGCTGGTCTGGAGGTCTGGAGGCAGGAGGGCCTGGCCCTCTATCCTGCACATCAGGTTGAGGTTTTCTCGGAGTGTTCGATGCCACGTACCCATCGGGACGTCGTGAGAGTTTCAATTTCAGTGGCACTTTAGCAGTAGCTGTAGACTCCTCTTTACTGGAATCAGAATCTGGTTTGGGCAGCGAGAGTCTAATTTTCAGAGATGGCGTAAGTGATTCAGGATCATCACTACCGACTTTGCTACTGCTCCCACCACTCCCATTGCCAGTGCCACCACCCAGTCCAATATTATCACTTTTACCCTTCCCTATTCTTATAACTAACTTGGGTGCATTTGTGCTGTCACCAGCTATCACTTTAATGTCATGTTTGTCACCGGAATCACCCTCCTTGGCCTCAGAACCAGAGCCACCGCCTTCACCTGAGTATACTCGTCGTTTTTTGTTCTTTTTCTCCCTATCCATTCCCTTTTTACCAGGCCTATCAAAGTCGGCCATAATCTGTTCACGGAACTTCATACTGTCACTTTTGATCTTTACCATGGGATTTTCCTCTGCTAAGCGCTTCTTTGGTGGGCGAGGCTGCTTTCCAGTGTTATCAGGAGGCACTGTGGTCACTTCACTGCCTTTCTTACTCAAGCTGATCCTCAACTTAGGTGGTGGCTTGGCACTCCAAACATCCTTCTCATCAGAACTCTTTGTATCCTTGGCACTACGGGCACGTTTCCTGCTCGGGTCACTGCTGTCGGTGGCTTCAGAATTCCGTTTACCTGCCTCATCCTTGATGGCCCAGACATTGAGATGACGCAGCTCTCGCGTCGGCCGCTTGCGTCGGCTGCCACTGGCTGAGTCATCTTGTGTGTACATTTTGTAATCCTCACGAGTAGGAATGGAGGTCATAGAGGCTATTGCCTTGGGGATAGTAATACCAGTACGAATATGTGGAGTAGGGTTTGGCGCACTACTGATGGGACCAGCATCAGAGGCCTCTGTTGGTAGTTGGTCCTGGTATTGCCGAATCAATTCTTTTTTCCTCATACGACGTAGTGTGGAGGTGGTGGAGGCAGGAGCAGGAGCACCAGATGCTTCTGGAGGTGGGGGTACAGCGCTGCTGCTGGAGTATGAATTAGCATAAGGTCCTTTAATTTTCAACTTCAACTGGTTAGTGCGCTCATCTATGCCAAGATGTGCAGTGGGTACATTTAAAGCCACCTTGCCATGGTCACTGACTTCTTTCTGGGCAGTTGACAAGTTGGCAGCTGGCCCAGCCTCCCTTGCCTCAGACACAGATGTTACAGTCAGCTTTGATTCAGATATGCTAGTTGCCAACTCTGCAGTAAACTGTGGGATTGTCTGCAGATCTGGTGTTTTGGGTCGGCCACCATCTGATAGGGAGTCTGGCAGAGGGGGACTGGGTGAGTGGGCACTGCGGCGCAACTGGTTGTTTTGAGTATTTCGGTAGTCTTCCAATATTTTAGCAACTTTGTCGTGATCTTCCTCTATTGGACGTGCTGATGCCTTATCCTTATATAATGACTTGGACTTCTTACCAGATTTCTTTGGTGACTGTTCCTTTTGATCAGTGGAGTAGGTTGGAGTAGTTGACTGCTGTTGTTGAAGTTGCTGTTGCTGGTCTTGTTGCTGCTGTGCTGGTTGTGGTAGCTGTGGCTGTTGCTGTTGTGATTGCTGCTGTTGTTGTGGCTGCTGCTGTTGCATCTGCTGTGGTACAGTGTCAACTGATTGACGCTTCTCACGAGAACGCCTCAAATCATCCAAGGTGTTGTTTGCTGGACCATCATCATCAAATTCATTATCAAAGTCAAAGTCATAAACAGTTCCCACAAGTTCTTTGGGAACAGACACTGAATTAAATCTTGGGCTGTGACCACGTCCCTTGCCCTTCCCAGCACTTTTCCCACGATTGCCCTTATTGTGTCCACCACGCCCACCTTTTCCACTTTTCTTTTCCCTTGGTTTGCTAGGCGGTTCCTTGTTCCAACGTGGTGACAGGGTTCGAGAACGTGGCGATCGCTTCTCCTGCTTCGCAACACGAGGTTCTTGCATATATATGGGTACTCGTTTTGAGATGGTGGTCTGTTCTTCACGCTGTGGTGTTGGACTGTCTTCCACAGTGATAGTCTCAACTTGTGGTGAGGCCTGCTCATGAGTTGCAGGGCTGCTGACCACTGGCATTGGGGATTTGCTGACTGCACTGACAACGCTTGATGTGGTGGTGGTTGAAGTTGTAGTGACAGTGGTGGTGGTAGTAGTGACAGTGCTGGTGCTGGAACTACTGGCTGTGGTAGAACTATTAGAGCTTGTCGTGGTGGGAAGAACTGGAAGGCTTGAATGAGGTGTTGCTGCCACAGAACTAGGAGGGTGAGTCAAAAAGCTTTTCTTGTTTCCAAAGACAGAGTTGACCGGGGGTGATGCAAGTGACTGAGAAACTTTAGTTGTTACATCTGTTGTTGACAGAGTGGGTGAAACGGCCGGCTTTGAGACCTTAGTGGCAGCAGGGAAATGTGGTTGGTCAGAGGCTATGGTAGCAGCTCGGGAGAGTAATAATGAGCGGTCTGATGGTGGTGTCTCAGCCAACTCACATTTATTGAATGCACTTGGGGGTGACACAGGTGCAGGTGTTACTTTGCTGTGTGCTAATACAGACTCCTCCCGACTGCTCACACTGCTGGTGGTTGTAGTGGTTGTGACTGGAGTAGGAGCTGGAGTGGTTGTGGTAGTAGTAGTGGTAGTTGGGGTGGTAGTGCTAGGTGATGAGAGTCCTGGCAATACCTTAGTGGGTGGAGAGGGGTGGGGAGGGGCAACTAGCAAAGGAGAAGGCAATTGTTTGGCCACTTTAGTACTGGAGCGGCTATTGGCCTTGTTTAGCGAGGTGAGATCTGGGGAAGGAGAAGGAGCATCCAAGATGGGCAAACGCATCCGATCCTCAGCATTTTCAGTGTCCCTGGAGGCCTGTGCCTGTGCCTGAGCATATTGAGTAAGGGCAGCCATATCAGGGGTTGCAGTAGCTGCAGGATGCTGCTGCAAGAATGGCAGCCCAGGGGGAAACATCGATAGAGGAGGACCAGGTTCTAGGATATGCCGGAAACGGTTTAAGTTGAGGGGGTCAGCAGAGGGTGGCAACATACCATGATGGGTATTGATGAGGTGATCAAAGGAAAAGAGTTGTTGGTCAGGATACAGTGCTCTCTGAACATCTAACAATGACATGGAGGAAGCCATACCCATGTCCAGCCCAGGCATGGGCAGGTGAGGTGGTAATGACCCTGGTGGGTCCACTTCATGCTCTGCTGGAGTGGGGCTCTTCACCCATTGGCCCCGCCACTGCTCCACAAAGCTTGCCTCTGTTGCTGTATTCCCATTCTTGTTTGCCGGACCCTCTGTGACTGCCTGAGATGTAGTAGCTGGGCCCTCGGATTGGGGAAGAGGGAAGCTCTGGCTGGACGGTGGAGAAGTAACAGCCACCTCACTAGAAGGAGAAGGTGTTTCTCTGGATGTGGCTGTAGGTGTGGGTGTAGCAGAAGCAGAAGGTTCTGGTTGTGCCTCTGCCTGTCTTTTCATCTCTCCAATTACATCCTCTAAATTCTTTTTTCTGGTGGGTGATAAGAACTTGTTGGGAGCATGTTGCTTGGCCTCAGAGGAAGCTGGAGCTGAAACTGGGGTGAGAGTTGGAATTGATACCTTGGGTGGAGTGGGGGTTGCAGTGGATGCTGGGGTGGTAGCTGGAGCAAGGACTGGGACTGGTGAGGGGCTGGGTTCTACGGGGGTCTTACCACCAACCTCAGCCATATCCCCACTGGCAGCCTCCGAAAGGTAATTATTTACAACAGTATTTACAGTTACCAGCTCAGGACACCCAACCTGGACCCGGTCAACAGGTTCGGGTGTATTTATTGCACTCTTGTAGCCACTATCTTTGGGCTGTTCAACACGTCGCTTCTCCTCTGCACTGTCTGCAACCACACACTCCTCATCACTGTCACTAATCCGAACCTTCTTGGTTTCAGGTTCTGTATCTGATGTCTCAACAATGTCCTCCAAATGTTCCACCTTGACTTCCTCCTCCTCCACATATCCAAACACTCCTGGTCGCCTTTGCACTTCCTCCTCCTTCTCTGAATTCTTTGCTGCCACCTCTCCCTCCCTTTTAGTTTCTTTTCCTTCTGCTTTGGAGAGGTGATCACTGGTCTCTCTTGACAGTCTACTATTAGTTACGGATTTGGGTATTTCTACTGCAGGTTCATGGAGGGCTTCAACAACACACACTTCACTCTTATCTCCCACACCTTCCACCTTCCCTCTCCTCTCAATATCTTCCTCAACAGGCTGTTTGGCTTTTACATCCCTTTTCTCTTTACTTGCCACTGCCTCCCTACTTGTCAGAATGTTATCTTTTACAGGCAAACTACCTCTTTGGGAAGTCAATTTTTCTCTAGAAGGTAACACACTGTCTCTGGAGGACAATATTCTTTCACGGGGAAGGGAAGGCATTTCATTTTTATCACTTTTGTTTAACTCACCCAATCTATCTTCCTTATCTTTTTCAGTTCTCCTCTCTCTTCCCTTTAATAAATCTGCCTTGTCTTTCTCCCTTGTTACCTCACCCTTGTCTTTCTCTTTAGCTGCTTCCCCTTTGTCTCTCAGCCCCTCCCTTCGCTGCCGAGTCACATCTGTCTCCTTCACTACTACTGTCTCCTCCTTTTTGCTGGAGGAGAGCCCTCTGGTTGGTGGCGGGAGCTTCTCCTGGCTGCTTCCCTCTGTGGTCTTTCTGCCGGTTCGGAGTTGTGGTGGTTCCTTAGACTGTACCTCCCGACTGGTAGGGCGGTGTCCGGGGAGTGGGGGTGGTTCTCTCTCTCTTCCTCCTCCTCTATGACCTGTCCTGGGTGGAGCATCAATGTGACTTGGGATGTCTTGCAAGGGGAGGTCACCAGTACCAGTTCGCGGTCCGCACTCAGCCCCACTTTGACGCAATCTTGACTCCAATCCTCCACCCTCTCGTCGACCACCAGGCTTGATGGAGGCGCCAGTGGCTTCCTTCTCAGCGGACACTCTGGATTCACCTCTCTCAGTAACCGGCGGCTGAAACCCATGTTCAGGCCGCCCTTCGGAAGTTTTAAGCTTCTTATCAGGGGCCTTCCTGCGGGTTCCAATCGCCGGTTCCTGATTTTCATCCTCTCTCTCGTCACTGTCGGAGGTGAGGTGAAGGTCGCCGTCCACACTCGATGCACGAATGGGGTGGAGGATCCTTGCATTTTCTCTACTCTCATCCTCTGCTGAGCCTGGAGATGTAGGTTGTTTTCCCCCTGGGCTGCCTGGTGGACCAGAGCTTTCGTTGTCGGAGGAGCTCTGGTATTCCCGGAGAAATATTTCTCCACGAAAAAACTGCTCCCCAGTGTGGGTATCTTTAACTTCCAGAATGGGGTCAGGGCGAACTTGAACCACCCGCTCCTTTTTCCCTGCAGCAACACACTCTTCTTCACTGTCTGAGAAGATGGACTTTGAGCCTTTCTGTTGGTCTTTCTGATCTTTGGCAGGCCTACGCATAACTGATGCATTCTCTGCCTCACTTCCAGACTCACGTTCTGTGGCAATGACAGGAGAGTGTTGCTTGGCTGCTCGAGGAGACTTGGATTTTGCACGCCCAGTGACCCGACTTTCTTGCCTTGAGATTCTCTTTGCTTTTGCTGGTGAAGTGGCAGGAGTGGGTGGAGCCTCAATCTCCTCTGTTCCAGAAGTCACAGAGGGCCCTGCTTTGTTGTTACCACCTTTCAGATTCTCTGCAGCCTTTCGCGCAGCCTGACGCATTGGTACATATGGCAAGATCTCTGGTGGCTCAAACAGGTTCTTTTTAGGGGCTTCCACAGCTTCTGTCTTGGGTTCGTCTGTGGTTGTGCGATCACTCTTCTCTCGTGTAACTTTCCCTTTCCTCCCCTTGGTTGGTGTTCCCCTCTTCTCCTCTGGTACTTTCTTCTCTTCCACCACTTTCTTCTCATCCACTAGTTTCTTTTCCTCAGGCTCCACCTCCTCCACTTCCTCCTTTACTTCCCGCACCAATTTGCTTGTGATCTTCTTAGTATCTGGTAGAGTGGTATTGTGAGCAGGTGTGGTGTTGGCAGTAGTGGTGGTGGCTGTAGTGGTGGTAGCAGCCGTGCTGGTGGTGTTCTGACTAGTGATCAGCTCGGAGGCCTTCTTGGCCGCCTTTCTCTGTGGCACAAACAGGTGACCTTGTGTGGCCTCAGTCTCGGCCACCTTCATGTTCGTTGGTTCTCCTTCAACCTCCTCCGCCTGCTTCCCTTCAACCTTAATCTTTTCCCCGACCTTCTTCCCTGCTCTACCTCCTTTCTTTTTATTCATTCGCTCAACCTTTGCCTCTATCTTTGGAGTAAACTCTTTCTTAGCTGCCTTAGTCTTAAGAGTGGCATGATTTTGAGAATCAATGGTACTGTCTTTATTGGCATCATCACTATTTACATCACTATCACTTGATACAGTTTCACCCTTCTTTTCAGATTTCTTTGGCTCTTTACTGAGAGTGGAATCGGGTGCATTGTCTGAGCTACTGTCTGTCCGGTCACTACACATCCCATCACTACTCAGCGCAGCTCCATCATGGCTCTTTTCATCATCATCACTGGATAACTTATAAGTGGGTGGTAAGAGCTCATCATCATCACTAAGCTCCAGCTTGGGTGGCTCCAAAGCAGGAGAGCTAGCAGAGGTGGCCTCACTACCAGCAGCTGCTGATCCCAAACCTCCTCCACCTACCCCCACACCAGGCACCACACTCTTACCCCACCGTCCACCCCTCCGTGCAGGTTTCTTGTCCTTTACAAGGGTGAGGGTGGGTGCAGGTGGGTCATCTTCACTGCTGGCACTGGACTCCACCTTAGGGGGTGTAACTTTCTTCTTGGTCCTCCGTCGGGTGGGCTGAGGCTTGGGTTTAGGTGGTGGCACATCTGCTTCATCCTCTGAAGTCTCCACGCCCCGTGTTGCCCTTGATGATGATGTATTAGGCTCGATCTTCACTGTTTTATCTGAAATGAGAGCATCAAAGTCTTTTGTGTCCCGATCGTCACCAGAGAGGCCAACACGGTCCCTGAAGGACTTGCTCTTCATGACAGTAGCCCGACCCATGCCCCTACGCTTTCTCCCCATTCTGCCACCCCTGGTCCCGACAGTCATCGCTCCACTCTCCTTATCCGTGTGGTGAAGGAATGCGGGTCGAGGCTTGGGGGTCGGAGGTTCCAGCTTGAGGGAGTGGTTCTCTTTGTTGGTATCCTCCTCACTAGTGGTGTATACTGGGTATCGTCCACTGCTCTTAGCCGGCAGTGTCCATTTGGAGGATGGCAAGGAGGAATCAGAGTCGGTGGTGGTGCCAAGGGAGCTCGAACGAGACCGTCTCTGCTCTGCACCATTCATGTAAAGTTTTTTGTACGGGTTGTCTGTCTTTTCCTTTTTGGGACGAATCAGGCCATTGATGTCCTTCTTCTGTGGAACTTTTCTGGGTCGTGGGACTGGGGCTGCTGCTGTTGCTGCTGCTCCAGGCCCACCTGTAATGGCTGCCACCATCTTTTTGAACTGTTTCTGACTGTGCCGAGGAGCACCAGGATGGGAGTAGAGTTGGTCATACACAGACGGACCGTGATTAGCCTGCCTGATAGCCTCAGCCTCCTGCGGGGATAGACCTCCAGCAGACAGCAAAGCCACCTGCTTGCTGAAGGTCTGCTCCCTCGTCTTGATGAAGGACCGAGACAACCGCTCCCTCCTGTTGACCATGTAGCACAAGTTCCGCACCTGACAACAGACACAACCAGTAAGTCACACAACCTATGAAAAATATCTTTATCTTTACTCTCAAAGCAAATAATAAGTGCCAATACAATACTAACTACAATGACAAACGTTACTAGTAACAAAATCGTTAAGGGACCATGTGATGTAGTCAGAAAATTTGAGGTTAGCGAGTCCTTCAAATATTGCCACGAAACACCACCTATATGGGATGAGCTGGTTTCACAGGGTTCTTAAGCAGTGAATATAAAACAAAGCACAAAACTTATAACATAAAGTTGCTACCATACTTACACGCTCGAGGTACTGTCGGAGCTGGACGAACATTTTCATACGCTCGATGTCGTGTTCCTGCTGCTGGGAGAGAAGGTCGATCTCCTCGCTCCGTGGTGTCAGCAGTGGCTTGTTGAAGCTCGCCTTGAAAAACAAACCATAATTGTATTACTCACCAAACACTTTGAATCAGCTTCTCTCTAACAGATGGTAAAAGACCATAGTCTGTACCATACATATGAGTGGCTGAAATGTCACTCATAATTTATCACAGTTAACCTTTAACACATTAGTTGTGGAAATTTGCCATCAGCTATTAAAAAGACAACAAAATACACAAGATTTAGTATTTTTTTGTGAGCTGCCGAGAGAATATCACACTTCAACCTATATGACCACTCACTCGTCTTTTGAGCTTCCAGTAGTTATAGATGGTTTCTGTGGTTTCAAAGTCGATGTCAAGGTAGTTTGAGGTCTCGAGAACATCCACGTGCTTGTAGAACTCCGACTCGATCTGCCGTAACTTTGCCGCCCGTGCCTGGTTTTTCTGCTCCGAGCTCCAGTCTTTCTTCTTCTTTGGGGCAGTACTGTCTTCTCCCTCCTCACTCTCACCTTCATCAGCAGCAAGTTTCTTGCTAGATACACTATGCTTTTCACAGTATGACTGGGGGGGGAAAGAGATAACAAAATGTACATTCTGTGATACAATGAGATAATAGGTAATTTCATCAAACAACAAACCTACCAACACTGCAGTCTTTCATGATTCTCACCAAGGATCCCATGAACTGTCTACCTCATACTGCTCTCTATCTTCTTTCTAATCTTCTTTGCCATATACTCCCAATCACATATAGTATCTATCTATCTATAGCTCTGACGCCTCGTTCCCTCCGGGAACTCCCTCCATGGAGGGTGGCCACGGCAGAAGTGTCTCCAGTTTTCCCTGTTCCAACACTCCCTCCTTACTTGGTCAAGCCCTACTCTGCCCCTCATGTTTCTCTCCTTTACATACTCTTCCACTCTGTTCTGCCATCTAACCGGAGGTCTGCCTCTCACACCAGGTCCCACAACTTCACTTCCATACTCCTTCTTTACAAACTCCTCACCTTGCATTCTCTCTACATGCCCAAACCACCTCAATGTATTACGCTTCACTCTCTCAACCACTCCACACTTAATACCAATTGCCTTATTACTCATACCACATCTCTCATACACACTTTCATTACTCTCTCCATCCCACCTAGAAACTCCACATGCTACTCTCAAGTAACTCATTTCCACAGCACCTATTCTAGACTGATGAGCCCTATTCCATGTCCATGTCTCCAATGCATATGTCAGTGTTGGCAGGATTATACTATTTCGTAGTCCCCTTTTCACTTCCATACTCACACTTCTACCCTTCATAATCCTCCACAGTGATCCTATGACCTGGCTACCCCTCATTGCTCTCTCCCTAATTTCTCCTTACATACTTCCATGTTTACACAGAACTGTACCCAGGTATTTAAACTCCTTCACTTCCTCCATCCTCTCACCCCTCAGAGTTATCTCACACTTAGTCCCAGTTGGTACTCCCACTCTGTAAGGTGTAGCAAAGTCAATCACTTCAGTTTCTGCTCTCTCAAATACCATCACTTTACTTTTACCAACATTCACCTTCAGTTTCCTTCGTTTACACACAGACTGAAACTCGTCCACCACTCTTTGTAACTCCCTTTCACTCTCAGCCATCAACACAGTGTCATCCGCAAATAAACTTGCCACCATGGACCAATTTACTTCATTCAGCCTTAACTTCACCCTCAGGCCAATCACTTTGGCTTTCATCTCTCTCATACAACCATCCATATATATATTGAACAGCCATGGTGACATAACACACCCTTGTCTCAGCCCTAAATTAATATTAAAACTCTCACTTAGATCACCCTCTACCCATACACATGCTTTTGCATCTGCATAAAAGGCCTTAATGTCTTTCAGCAAAGAAAAACCTCTGTCATAGCTCTCCTATCAACCCTATCGTATGCCTTCTCCAAGTCCATTAAGGCAGCATACAACTTCCTACCCTTCCCAATATATTTCTCCACTATTGATTTTAATGCAAATATCTGGTCCACACATCCTCTACCCTTTCTGAACCTTCCCTGCTCCTCACTAACTTTATTCCCTGTTACTTCAATCAGTCTCTCAGTATGAACCTTCCCATACACCTTCCCCGGTACACTGAGAAGGCTTATTCCCCTATAGCTACCACACTCATCCTTACTCCCCTTCCCCTTATACAAAAGCACAACTATGGCTCTCCTCTAATCCTCTGGCACCTCTCCCTGCCTCCAAGACAAAGTGCATATAAGAAACATCCACTCCACCATTACCTCCCCCCCACACTTCAACATTTCAGCAGTTATCCCATCCACCCCCGGTGCCTTTTCCCATCTTCAACTTTCTATTGCTTTCCTAACCTCTTCCCTTCCTAATTCTCCCTGTACACCCTGTTGTCTACCACCTGCCTCCATCCCCATGCATGTCACCACCGCCTCCCTTCCTGTCCCCTCATTCATCAAATAATCAAAATGCCTCTTCTACACTTCTTTCACTTCCTCACTTCCACTCACAATAACTCCATCCTCTCTCTTCATTCTCACGCTACCAGACTTTCCTTCTCTTTCTCTTTTAACCTCTTTCCAGAATAATTTCTTCTTTTCTTTAAATTTCTCACTCAGTTTCCTACCAAACTCCTCATCCACTCTCCTTTTACTCTCACTCACCATCCTTTTCACTTGTCTCTTACATACATTATATTCTCTCTTCCACCTCTCTCTCACTTCTTCCGACACATTCCTCTGTAATGTTCTCCTATATGCCTTCCTTTTCTCCTTTACGGCATCTTTCACTTCTTCTGACCACCAAGCACTCCTTTTCTTGCCCCTCTTCTGTGTCTTGTATCCCACTACCTCTGCTGCTGTCCTCATTACCAGTGTCTTAAACATTTCATACACATTATTCACTCCCACTCCCTCCCCTATACCCATCCTTGCATCCTCCAACACCTCACCCACCCTCCTCTTATATTCCTCTCTATACTCACTGTCATTCAATCTTCCACTTGCCACCTCCCTCTTGTTCCCCCCTTCATCCCTCTTACAGTACTCCCACTTAACCCTGACCTTCATCCTTACCAAGACCGCAAAATGGTCAGTGCATTGAACCATTCCTCTCACTAATTTAGCATCCATCACATCTTTCCGTAATATTTAATCCACAGCTACATAATCAATTAAAAACTCTTTTGTTCTCCTGTATCATTCCTTCTCCTCCATGTATATCGGTGTATCATCTTGTGCTCAAAGAAGGTGTTGGCCAAGAACAACCCCCTCTCAGCACAGATGTCCACTAGATATTCACCATTCTCATTCACTCCTTCCACACCCCATTTACCAACAATACTTCCTACTCTTTCATTTCCTACTTTCCCATTCATGTCTCCCATCATTACAATCTTCCTCCCACTCTCAAACTTCCTCAAACATCCATTCAGCTCCTCCCAGAAAACTCTCATCCTCTCTTTCCCCATCTTGCTCTTCTCATTCACCGGTGCATATGCACACACCCATGCATACTTTACCAATCCAATCTTCCCTGTCAACCATACTACTCTTGTCCCACACCATCCATGTTCATCTACTCCCTTCCACACCCTTGGCGATACCAGCACTGCACACCCCTCCCTCCCTCTTCCTTTACACTTCTCATCCATTCTTGTCCAAACTACACCTCCCTCCATTCCCTCCCACATCACTCTCTCTCCTCCAGCCTAACATTCCTCCACTCCCCATCCTTTCAAGTGCATCTCTGTCACTCCCATCACATATAATACCATCCCAAGATACTGCACTTGAATTTCTTAACTTCCTCCATCCTGTCACATACCAGACCTACCTCATATGTTGTCCCACTTAGAACCCTCATGTTGTACGGTGTCACAAAGTTGAACAATCCTGCCTCTCTTGGCCAATATAATATCACCATTGCCGACATTCACTAGGAGATTCGTCCTCAAACATACAACATAAAAGTCCCTCATCACCCTTTGCAGCTCCCTTTCACTCTCTGCCCACTGCAATGGAGTACTACCGACCTCTTCAGTAAAAATATTCACTCATTGCGAGATCTGTAGTAAGCAGTCTAATAAAAGGGCATGCATCCCTGGTGAGAGTGAAGTATCAACACTATGGATGAATGGATAGAAAGCCTTTTTCTGTATCATGTTTATACTAAGACTTGGGAAAACAAATTTTCAGCCAACCATCAAGGCAATAATGATAAATTCACTTTTTCCCATTGATGTCCTCCTATATGATTTGGTTTCTTAAGGTTTTCTTAAATATCACTGATGCTAATATGACTTCCTTCAACTAAAGTATGGATTTATATTATGAAGGCTATGACTCTAATTGTAAATTTAAAAGTTACTGATTCCTTCAAACCCTGCCAACTACAGGCCATGGCAGTATCAGTGGTTTGCTGTCAGACAGTTTGAAAGTAATAAGTAGCCACCAATATACCAACAGTATCATAGTCCCAGTAACCCAATGTAAATCTCACCCTGAGTTTAACACCATCATCAGCACTTTCGTCCTCAATAATGGCCTTCATCTCAAGGCCGTGCTTGAAGGCACAGGTGACATGGTAGGCAGTCTTGCAGGTTTTGACAGAGCATTGGATGCAGGCCCCACGCCGCTCCCGACACAGCACACACACCAGCGCCCAGCGACTTTGCTGTGGGGCAGATGAGAATTAACAAGGAATACATACAAACACCACTTATGCATAATGTCCATATCAGGTTCCCTGTAATTACAAGTTAGATTGACACTATAGGAGCTTTCCCTTGCAGTGATACATATACGATTAGCTGAGAGAAAAGAAAGGTGAACCTGTGAAAATGACGTCACCATCTATATCATGTGAGAAAGGTCTACAGCTGTATATCTGAGGCAAGTGTTGTGAAGGTAAGTCAATGATAATCATAAAATTAGGACAGTCAAGGAAGCTACTGCATTTTTCACACTATGGCACACTCTTTTGGGGGCATTGGAAATAGCCATAATTTCTGCTAATAAAAAATTAGTACATACATTATAAATTTCCATTAGACAAAATCTACATTGGTAACTGCACTACTCAATTCACACGTAGCACTCAAAACGTGGCCTCCCTTGAAAAAAGAATTAGGTAAGAAATTCAATTTAAATAAAAGCTTCTTGCCTTTCAGACAACTATATCCAGTAGTAGACTTCACAATCTACAATAGAAATAGACATATTGCTTATAAAATAAGCACCATTTAATGTACTCCTACTAATACTCCTTTTGGTCAAAGACATCTGAATACTGGAATACTGGAAACACTGCCAACTAGAATGGAACTCAATTGTGTACCTTTGAAAATGCCAAATAAATTTTATGGACATTACAAACCCAATTACACCCTCATTCTTACCAATATAAAATATGAATTATATGTATTCCAGATCTTGATTTTTGACCTGGATCCAGTGAAAAATATATTCGTTTCTAGGCTTCATAATACCATATCATTCTGTGAAATTTGATCAAAATCTACTTTTACGTTATTGAGTTACCTGGTTTACAAATAATAAAAAAGAAGTGATTACATACACTTCCACAAACAAAAAATGTTAAAAAAAGCCCTAATTCAAAAGGTGCAGATCATAATCACCTAACTCATTAATGAAAATTTTCATGCAGAGTGAAATTCCATTCACTCCAACTAGACCTCATAATTTTCCTGACTTTGAATATCTCTAACCCATAATTGTCTGGCCTAGAGTCGCCAAGCGACATTGACAAATGGGCATTTTTCGCCCAACTTGGATTATTTTCATTAATCAATCAGAGTGTTATTTACACATCTAGTGAAAAAATAAAGATACTGTACTATAAGAAAACCCAATCACTTTACGGGTGCAGACAATACAAATTGTCACACAATTTAATCTGTTGCACAAATGCCCCCTAGATGTGCTCATTACACCTGACTAGGAACGGCCCCCAAGAATAAGGAGTTAATAAATTTTTTGTGCCTTTTTAAAGCAAATGACAAAGAGGGCTTGCATGACTATGAGGAGTGTGAGACATTACATTTGAAAAACCCTTTACAGTATTGGAATCATCAAGGTTTTCTACCACTTTGTCTTCACGGGAGATCCAAATTGAAGGAGATGGATTCCTCTACACTTTACCACTCATTAGGAGCTGGTATAAATTTAATGGAAAGACTGGAAGCATTCAGAGGTCTTTAATTCCATACACAGATACTCACTGGGATGTTTGGTATCTTGGTGATTGGCTCCATCCTTTCCACAGAGCCAATGGAGACCTCAGGAATCCAGAGGGCACATGCCACATGCGCCCACTTCTGCCCTGACTTTGTTGACTTCATCGCTCCACCTGGAAATTTAAACACATATCTATTAGCCTTACTGCAACTATAGCCTGTAATAAATCAATGTACAGTAGAGCATCAATTATCCAGGAGCCAATCAACCGGAACTGGTGCTTAACCGGACAATTTAAAGAAATATTCTAAGATCAATCAACCTAGGAAAACCCAGAATCTAACTGGAATATCAAATTTACCGAGCAACCATCATACCCGATTAATTTAATTCCCTCTCCGCTCCTCATGGAGCGGAGTGCAGGTACGCAGTGTGCACACCTAATTTGCTGGTAACCGCCTTTGTTTTGAAGCGTAAATAGTGTCCAAGCCACTACACACTAATTAATATCAATTTACCTGAATATTTGGTGGAATACATGATAGCCATGGCTCCTGTTACAATAGCCGATAAAAGTAAGCCCAAGCATTGACAATATTGACAGTGAAACAGAAAATAGACATCTGTAATAGACTAGAAAAGGGCGCCCACACGAGTGCTTTGATGCACGAGTATACCTCTTATCGGCAAGTGTAACAGGAGCCATGGCTATTACGTATTCCACCAAATATTCGGGTAAATTGCTTTAAATTTGTGTGTAATGGCTAGGACACTAAGCAAAAAGACAACTTTTGAAATATATTACAGTCTGATATCACTCAAATTAAAGAAAGAAGATGTACACTCAAGACAGCCAAGTTTGATGAGTTGGAGACTTTACTATACGAGTGGTTTGTGGGGAAGAGAGCAGAGGGTTAGATCCTCACTGGACCTCTTCTCATTGAAAAAGTAAATAAATATTATGAAAAAATGGGGATAAAAGAGCAGTGTAATTTCACCCTGGGTTCGCTACATCGTTTTAAGAAGTGCCACGACATTGGAAAGCTTGATGTTTGTGGTGAGAAAAAGTCGACTGCTAAGTGTGCCGCCAAGGATTTCAAAGAGAAATGTCAGGAGTTGTTAATAAAACACAACCTTGATCCTGAACTTTGTTACAACGCTGATGAGACTGGCCTCTATTATCGCATGATGCCTGACAAGACATTGGCAGAGCCATCAGAAGTAGGCTCTGGATTTAAAATATATAAAGAGAGAGTGACTGTCTTGCTATGTTCTAATGCTGCAGGTACACATACTGTAAACTTATGCCTCTGGTACTTGGAAAGTTTAAGTCACCCCGAGCTTTTAAGGGATTAGTTTTTCTACTTGTTGATTATGATGCCCAAAAGAGTGCTTGGATGACAAGATACATGTTCAAAAATTGGTTCCACCATCATTTCGTGCCCAGCATCAAACAGCACCTAAGGGAAAGAGGAATTCCCGAAGATTCAAAGGTCATTTTGTTCCTCGATAATTGTCAGGCTCATTCAGAAGCAAAGGATGGGAACATTATGGCTATGTATCACTTCGTTACTTCAGCCACAGGACCAGGGCATAATCCAGGCACTAAAAAGTGAACTACAGAAAAATATACTCCCGCAAATGTCTGAACTTTAACGGTGGTGTGGTGGAATTTCAAAAATCTTTCAATATGAAGGAGTGTATTTTTGCCCTGGCTGATGATGCTTGGAAGACTGCCAAGACAACTCTACTTAAGGCATGGAGGGAAATATGGCCAGATATTGAAGCCATAGCCTTGCAACCTGACGAGAGGGAGGGAGAGCCTGAGCAGCAGACGCTCGAGGATATCATATCCAAAGCCCATAGATGCCATCCATTCCACCAACTTGAACCCAATGATTTACAAAAATGGCTAGATATAGACAAGGAAATTGATACAGAAAATGTCCTGTCTGACCAGGAAATCACTGACAGTATTCTTTGGCCTGAAAAAAATAATAAAGATGTGGAAGAAATGTGTTTGTGGAAAGATGCTGATGATGATATCGAAAGATCATCCAATTTATGGAAAGAAATGCATCCTACTATGCTAATGAATTGCTGCATTTTCATTCCCACTATGATGACTTCCAAAATCGTCATGTAGCAGTCAAACAGTCTGACATCAGGAAGTTTTTCAAAAAGGATAAACATGCAAAAGCAGCAGACATTTCACTTGTATTTTCATATTCATTTGAGGGATTCCCAGATAGTGAATCATCAACATCTACACCAGCAAAATTGGCTTCTCCACCCGTCTCCCCCATCCAGCCTGTTCGACACTCAGCCAGCGATGATAAACTTGGCCACCCACACCCAGCCCTCCCTCTAAATCTGAATCAAATGTGGATGATGTGATGATGATGATAAGTGATGATGATGATAAGTGATGATGATGATAAGTGATGATGATGAGTGATCATGTATAATACATAAATACAGAAAATAAGTAAAAGAAGAAAAAAAAAAAATTATGTACTGAATGTAACCTTAGTTTAAGGATACAACAATTTTAGCAGTGGTTAACATTTAAGTTTTACAATTGGGTAAACCTAAGTTTGTCATTCATATTAACAGAAGTATATTTGCAGTAAGATACAGTACATTAGGCTATACAACAGAGGTTGAGTATGTTGGGATGTAGATTATTACATTCAACTGAAGCATCGACAAGTCAGTGGTGCGTACACATTACAATGGTGAATTATTGTACATTATAGGCTACATTGTATTAATTTAATCATTATGTATGTTGTAATATTGCTGTGTGTGCTAGTCAAGCTACATACTTCTATACTTATGTATGGCGCACAACAATAGAAAACGGGTGTTATTCAATCATAAGGAAAAATAGTTTTCCAGATTTTTAAAATCTCTGTGGACGCCGGATAATCGAGGCTCTACTGTATTTCAATACTTCATTCCCTCCAGGGAAGATCTAATCAGAGGATGCCTGTGTCCTCATTTACAGTAGCAAAAATTTTATTCAGTTAGCCACCGGACTACTAAAGAGAAATTACTTCACTCCCTGCCCCTAGGACATTGGCTGGTGGAGCTAATTCACCTCCCAGAGGCCAAATGAAGCGTCTAGTGGTAGAGTGACGCATGTGCCATAGGGTTATTTTTGACTCCTCTGGATAGACTTCCTGAATAGGTTTTTGTGGGAAAACTTAGCAACACTCACCCTTCTGGCATCAATTCATAAAGATTTTTTTCTGTTTTGCTTTATGGTGCATGATACTAGAGGGTTCTGCCTACAGTTTCCCACCAGTAACTCGAAATAAGCCATTTGGGCTCAAACGTCACTGCCGCTAGACTCCTCATATGCATTGCTAATGGAGGCAACAATAACAACTACAACAACCATGCCATTGTGGATGCCTGTCCGGGATGCAAACAGAACCCCACTCCATTAAACACATTATGGAAGATTGCAATGTACACAACCACACTCGCCAACAACACAACATACACTCTCTGAGGGCACTGTGGGAAAGCCTGGTTCAGGCCATGGCCTTCCTCAGGAGCTCAGGACTGCTCGGCCAGACAGCTTGAAGAACTTCAACAACAACCAAATGTGTTAAGTGATTGAGTCACTCCATCCTTATGCCTAGTATTTGAATCACATGTAATGTGAAAACAAGTCACTGCAGACCTTGAAACACATAAACTTTAGCAGGGGCTGTACATAAATGAATACACTACTGTACTACACATACATCACTGACCATAGTGTAAGGTTAAAATAAGATGAAAATAAGAGAGGGAAATGATGAGGGAAATTTGGTACAAAATTTTGGTTGATCAAGAAAACCATCATCAACATCAATACCTCATTTCCCTTTTTTCAAGGTGGGGGGTGTGAAGCTCAAGCACCAGTGCAAGACCTCCAACAGCCAAGGGGGTCCAATTTCAAGCCTATTTGAACCTCGTTTTTAGAGAGCAGGGTTCCCAACCCTCACTCCCCCACTGTATCATAGGGGATACGAGGCTGACTGCAACATCGCAAAAATGCTGGGCGAGGGGATGCCACTTCCCTACACTTACATCAAGAAAAGCTATCAATTAAAGTCAAGTTTACTTTGCCTCAACTATAGGGGACTCCCAAGTTTTCACAAGACGGATTTTTCCTTTTTACCTTGACCATTGGCTATTCTAAAAATATTCCTAAACACTTCATCTAAATTAAGCAACCCCCAAAATCATCCTTCAACTAGATTATACACATGGCTGAGACTGGCTTTGGATTATGCTCTCCCAGATGTAAAAAATATAAGGTTGTATGAAAGAAATCATGTCCTTCCATAGTTTCACCTTTGTTTGGACAGAGGACACAGTCTGGTTTGATGCCGAGGGAGCAGGTGCGGCACAGCCAGGAGCCAGAGGGGATTGCAGTGATGCCATAGCAGGCCTGGTGCACACAAATGTTGCACGAGTCGCAGAACACCATCTCATTGCCTTCCTCACTGTCAGGCTGCAATATAACAAACAGGTTAGTGTCTGGGTAATAGTACAGTCATTTCTACTGGCATCTTATTCTTAATAGGACAGTCAGTGCCAGGTTACTCTTCAAGGTTCTGATATTAGAGACAAGCTTGATCTTTGATCTCGGCTCAGATCATCACCAAAGGACAATAGCATGACAACTTATGAACTGACACATAGCTGAAGAGTGTGAGACAAAGGAGTATCCTGCATAATACAGCTGTAATAGTATTGCATTATACTGAGAGGTCCTTGGTCAGTCCAATTGGAGGCACAAATTACTAAATCTCTGGGGTCTCCATCAAACAACTTAAAATTTTACTTCTCACAAGGTTGTCCCATTCTATAAAGACTAAACACTACTTCATTCAGCTATAAAAAAAAAACATTGATCATCAACTCAATTCCTTCCTAAAGTCACACATTCTTCACCTGGCTACATGCTTTCGTATCTAAATATCAAGTTTCCTTACTTTCCGCCCTACCCTTTTCTCAACTTCTATGACCTACAGCCTTCCTGAGCTTCAGCATTTTTTTTCCCTTCCCATTCTCTTCCTCATCCATCTAATGCCCTCCTCTTTTGTTCACCATCAGATCCCTAAGTACTACACAGCATTATGACTTACCGAGCGACAGACGTCACAGATAACATCCTCGTCGAACTCGATGGACAGTGATTCCTCTGTTTTGAGCATTTTATGGATATTCTCCCAGCAGGTCTCCTCCAGGTGCTCTACTATCATTTCAAAGATTAGGGGAGGCACTGGAGCCGCACCTGTAGAGAAATCAGAATCGTCAGATACAGACATTATAACACCATCAATAATACATTCCAATTTACTCGCATCCAATACCGCTTCAATGGACACAATAAAGCCACACATCAACACTGCTAATTATAAGGGTTAATTATCACAGCAGTGGCACAGACATGAGGCATAACACACCAAGCCTCAATGAGGAGAATGGTGACTATGAAGAGAATGAGGTCTGGGGGATCTACAATCATGGCTCTTCATTCCATTGACACATACTATCTCAATGAATAACACCTTGGACTCTAATGAGACACAGTAATTAAACAGAAGGAGCAACATGGGAGGGAAGGAGAAAGAGCAAGAAACCCCAAATACAAGATGCAGGAGAACTAGGAGACAATGGAGAGATTCCAACAATGTGAGGAAAAGAAAACTATGAAACCAGAGATAAGACATCCTGAAATAGAGAATAGTACTGCTAGGAAACTATAGCAAACAAGAGACACCACAGATAAGATAGCAATTTAATTAAACATAAACAGGAAGGAAATAGGGGTTCAGATATCATGTAAGAACTATCTTGACACACATTTTTGTTTCTGCACACTATTTCAATCAATTACACCATGGGTCATAATTGGATATAGCACATAGAAAGAGCAAAATGGGTGAAAAAAAGAGTAGTTTACAGAAAACAAAGAGGACAGAGATCAATATGGAATTTCAAGGTGAAAAACTGTAACAAAAATGAAGGGCATACATGGCAACAATCTGTTGATAAAAACAACGGAGGAAGCTCATCATGGCATCCAATGCCGGGAACACTATGAAAAAGAAGCCTGATGAATATACCCATTAGTTAGTTAACTGGAGTAGGGTTTAAGTCACTGAGGAGATAGCAATCATTAATGGAAGAGCAAGGAAAGAAGGAATGATTATGGAGTTGAAAGAAAATGGATTAATCAGTGCAAGTAATGAAGCAGCAGTGTGGATATACACCCATCCTGCCTGATAGCACTGTATGCCATGAAAGATTTGGGGATCCAGGAGGAAAAATAAGGCAAAAATAGTAAAGTTGTAATGAGGAGAGAAAATGTCAGACAGCAATGATTGAGAAGCATCATGGACACATATCCATCCTGCCTTGCTCCCTGTTGTACACTGTGAGAGATCCAATAATTCAGTCCAAGAAAATGATGACAAGAATGGCATAGTAATAAATTTCAAGAGGAAAAATGAGAGAATGCGAGTAATGAATGAAAAGCATCCTGGACACATACCCATCCTGGCCCTCTCCCCGTTGTATGCCGTGAGCCACTGATCATCCAGGTCATCCATGTCGTAGCGGCACATTTTCTCTGCTTTGGTGGGAAGGTTGCTGAGGATGTGTTGCTCATTGCTGAAGAACTCATCGTGGTTAACTCGGATCAGCTTGTCTTTTGTGCTGCTGGGTTGAATGCCAATTTTTAGCATTGAAAACCTGACATATGAATAGATAAGAAGTGCCTGTTAGGGGGATTTACTGACATACAATAAATGGGAGCATTACTAGAGACTTTGTAGTGGGATTATTTAAACTGGTTTGTCTCTGGTGATGCATCGTTCAGAATTAATAATATGGTCTGGTTCTGAAACTGACTAAAAACTGAATAAAAAGTACTGGTACAAACTTAAAAGTTGAAACCAATTTACAATGAAAAATGAACATGATTAATGCAGTTTAAGTGATTCTCCATTTATTGACATAAATCCACAGTAAGGCTCCCTTCACACGACGTGACCAGGTTGGCCGCACACAGAATAGCATTGCCTGGCGACCAGACTTGGCCACACAGCCACATATGAAGGGCTCCATCTAATCCGATACAAAAATATGGTCGTGTGGCCGTGGTCGCATCGTGTGAAGGGGCCCTAAAGAAAGGGAACTATTTAAGTTAAGTCAGCAAAGTAATATATGAAGGATAAAGGTAAATGAGGGAGATATTACTCAAGGAGTATGACCCTGTCAGCAGGTTCAGATTTAGGGGGAAACTAGCAACATGCTCATACAGCTGAGATAGATACCAAGTATGAAATGTAAAATCAGCTCTCATGAAATTTGTGAAAACTTCTACATTTACACATATAGCCTCAATAATCAATTCTTGTCATCGAATAGCAGCACTCCTATCATCCGAAGCTTTAAAACTGTTTCAGTTAACTCTCGAACAACAGTTAAAAATTTGTAACAAGAATATCTGTCTGGTATTAGTCTCAGAAAGTCAAAACGCTTGTGGAGCGTTACGGTGACGGAGGACTCTGGAAGGGAGTCTGGGTTGAAGGGCACCTGTACACCACACTCATGAGATGTTGCTGAGGGTTAAGGGAATCACATTTTGTTGGCAAACTGGAGGACTACCGACTCCTCCAGACTAAACTACAAAACAGATCATACAATGAGGCACTAGTCTGTTTCCTGACATAATTTGGAGGAAAAAGTAACCCCCTCTTTCAATTCATTTACAACAGAAGAACCCTTTAAGGATGCAGAGAAGGGCAATCTCACAGCCTGACCCCCTTATGAAATCGGAGAAGATGAGCCTACTCACAGTCTAAAATTTGCCTCTCGATCCCGGACTGGCTTGTGGAGCGTTACAGTGACGGAGGACTCTGGAAGGGAGTCTGGGTTGACGGGCACCTGTACACCCCGCTCCCACTCCTGCTTCCATGGGTCTCCGATGCCCCAGTAGTCGTCAGAGCTCAGGGGTTCATTGTCCGCTAACTTCATAGCCGAGATCAGGTCTTTGCGGAACAGCTGCATAGATAAAACATGGTTAGGACACGCTTTAATTTTATGTATGTATTTATGTTTTCATATTTCCTTTTCTCTCCTGTCTAACTATACATGGCTGTTGTGCTGGGGGTTGTGCTGCCTGGGAGGCATTCAGAATTAAGTTTTCTTTCAATTTCTTACTGCACTATCTTCAACCTGTCTGAATTATATTTCCCTCTTCCTAGTATATCTACATTAAAGTGTCTTCTGAAAGGAAGGGGCGTGCAGCAATATATGAAGGTTGAACTTTCACAACAGAGTACAGGCATACTCTGGTGGCAGTTCAATACTTTTGTGCTCCTTTCTCAACTGCCTGCAGTGGGTTGAGATGGTAAAACACTTAATCAAGGCTCAACTTCTTCACAATTGGCTTGTGTCTTCCATATTCAGCTTACTTACAACTGGATTGTGTCTTTCTCTTTAGCATTACAGCCATCTATGCTTTTTTTTATCAGTTAATACAGAGACAGATAAGAGATTGGTAAAAGGAACCTAACATGAAAATTCAAGGATTCTCCAAACCTCACCTACTATTCAATCTTGGTGGACTACAAAGTACGACTCCAAGGCATACTTTACTGTAAACATTAAATATTGTTCCTGTCTAGTTCTGAATCACTGACAAATACACTCATGATACTGTAAGATGAAGAAAAGACTAAATGCCTAACTCTTAGAGCACCCAGTACATTTTTATATCTAGAAAAAGACACTGCTGCCCTTCCAGCTGACACCAAACTTTAAATATATGTTTTGAGCAGTTGCCTATGTTGTGTTAATGTTAGGTATAACTCATCTGAGTTTGTATTATATTTATCAAAAACACCAAGATGAGAGATGAGGGAGAATGAACACTTGTTCTGGGTAAAATGTAACGAAAGAAAATTGATCCAAGCCATATAAGTTCTGACTCACTAACATCAGTTTACTCCATATCATACACAAAACTACGGTATTAGAATTTATTTGTTTTTCATGCATGGCATGGCATGCCTGAGATACAATTCTCTAGACACCTTGAACGGGGAACTCGAGTTTCTTTCATCCCTTCCTCAACTCATCTTCAGTTAATTAAATATACCAGTCCAACATGACAAGCCCTGATTAGTCCCATTATACTATCCAACAACCAAGTATGTTTCTCACCTCGGCAGGAGCTTCAGAGGCGGAGCGGTTGTATGCGCGCAGATCCCCCAGGTGCTTAGGGGTCCAGACTGAGCGCTCTTCATCATCGGAGGCAGAGTTGTCAATGCGGCGCTTCTTTCGGGAAGCGAAAGTTTGACTGCTCCCCCCTCCCCCACCTTCCACTGATCCCCCTGCCTTGCTCAGCTGTCTCTTGATGCGTTGAGACATCTTCACCTTGGCATAATTATCTCCTATAGGGGATTCTGTTGCGGAGAGAAACATCTCAATTAATATTTCATTCATAACTTATATAGTGTACAATAATTAGTCACTGCCTTCTAGAGTACTAAAATTAGTGCTGTAATTCTAAGTGTTAAAAAAGGTTGCTTACATGTAAATTAAATGATACCAAAGTACTGTACAATAGCAGTTAATATACTTATGTATTGTAATATTATGCTGAGGTATATCAAGAGAAAGTTATTTAAACTTTTAATTCCATCTACTAACAACAATAAAACAAGACATTCTGGTGATGAATATAACATAAAGTTGCAACCATAGAACTGTACATGACCAACATACATGTTACACAACCCTGATGCTGCTTTTGATTTTTTAGTAAAAACCCAGGTGATCATTCATGAAATTCAAGCTTAACCATAAGCTAACAGAGAATAAAAAGTTATAGTGGAAACCCAATTAGTGTTACTAACCAGGTTATAAAGTTATTCAAAATTTAATGATTAAATCATGCATTCTGTGAAATTTTTTTTAAACGTCTTGAAGCTTGAAGATATTTTCCAATATTAAAATGCTTACTTGCGTCATGGTCAACGTTTGTCGTAAATGCAGTATGGTACTGTACATTCAACTTGGCTCAAGAACATTGGAAATTTCTGAAGGTGAAACAAAAGCCATGATCCAAAACCCATTACTTCATCAAATTGTGGCTGAAGCTATTTTTAGTA
The DNA here is from genome assembly GCA_033782935.1 of Petrolisthes cinctipes. Taxonomy (NCBI): domain Eukaryota; kingdom Metazoa; phylum Arthropoda; class Malacostraca; order Decapoda; family Porcellanidae; genus Petrolisthes; species Petrolisthes cinctipes. The sequence continues at coordinate 62,999 of JAWQEG010002292.1, forward strand.
GCAAGTCTGTGAGATACCCGGTAAATAATAAATTAATGAATACATGATATTTGTACTCATTATTGGTTACGAAGCAATCAAACCTATTATCAGTATTTCCCAAATTAACGGCATACACTGATTGTTACCAGGCTTTACCATTTTTAATTATTTAGCATTAAACATAAGCTAGAATGGCATCCAGAACAGTTTCCATGACTTTAACACCTACATTCTTTGACCTTGCTTTTGAAAACAAACAGTTAATGGCACATTAACATATTCTACTTCATAAACAAAAACTTGGGTTCACACAGACACAGCAAATTGCACTACAGTAAACCCCGTACATTTCCCATTACATAATGACACCCTTGTTGGCAAATACTAGGGCCAAACTTGTCACTCACTCAAGGAGCTGTGAAATGTTCCTTGAACCAAACTTTGGGAATGTCTTACTTTTTCAAAAGCCAACTTTGCGACGGCTGGAATCACATCATGAACAATAATAATGATACTGTCGGTAAGCCCACATTTAGCAGGTGAATGGTTTGTTCCATATAATTTTGACACTTAACATCATCTTCCTCAGTGGTAGCACGGGCAGTGTGTCTGTGTTTTTGCTGAAGCGCAGTATGGTACTTGCCAAATTTGTACTAAACATACCTTTCATATACCAGTGCAATTCTTACAGAATTAATTTTTACTTTTAATCTTCTCTCAAGTATTTTAAGGTCACTGTATTCTCATACGTCAAGTCATAGGCATAGTACTGACGAAGATCAGTACAATGGCTCCAAGAACATAATGTGGAACCGCTTTAACAGTCATAATCATTAACTAGTAGGCATACATGTGCTTCCCTGCATATGTCCAAAAGCTCCATGTAGTTTGACAAATATTTTAAGGCTCCTCATACATCAGGTATAAGATTAGTAATTCTTCAAGTGGGATTTAAAGCCCAAAGCAGAGGTTATCCTCATTTTAAATGCAACCAGGAATGCCAATGGGGCTAAGATAATTTTGGTGAATAGGAAGGTACTGATTCCTTTGAACTTTCCCCCCAAACAAGTGCTCTGACTCTTTGTGCTGTTTCGAAATACAGATGGCAGGAATCATTTGCCTCCAGATTGCCAATACCACCAATTCCTTTATCCAACCTTGAATGCAAACTTTACAGCTATTTTAATTGAGAAGTCCTGATAAGATAAGCCTTCCTGCAAGACATGATAATCTATATCATGATTACACAATGTAGGACTAAAATGTATCGGTTGCTAATGTTCGGCATTGTCAAGCAAGGACAATTTCAAGGCCAGAATGCCAAAACACATACTGTACAATTAGCAAAATGCAGCCTCCTGTCATTAGTGGTAATACAGAGCATGGCATGATAAAAGGTACAGTAGTTATCACAGGCACAGTAGAAACCACACAATAAGCCATCACACAGAAAGAATATCGTACCTTCTCTTAACTTTGTCTAATCTACCAGGGCAGGTTAAAAATTACCAGTACCACATGGATGGTTGCAGTATAGCCAAGTTGTGAATGTATTACAGAACCCTTGTGATGTGACATAGCATCATCTATAAATTAACTATCCTTGGTAATCTCACTGCTGTTACCTGCAGTCGATAGAAAACATATCCTGTGTCACAAAATGACAATTTAAACAGGTCTATTTAAGCATTATCATGTTACAGGACTGATAATTATGAGACAATAACTTGAAGTATGGTATTTATAACGAGAAGAAAACCCACAACTGGCAGACAGAAGTTTATTACCAAACAGTTTTGGTGGACACTGCCACCATCCTCAATGGTCAAGACAAAATGATGAGATGACAATGAGAGGTACAAAAGGCTTCAATAGGATGGTGGCAGTGTATACCGAAACTGTTTGGTAATAAACTTCCGTCTGTCAGTGTGGGTTTTCTTCTCGTCATAGACAATCATGTCAGATTCCTCCAGCCCATGATGGTATTTATAGTTTCATTCTCACAGCATTCTTTCCACACCCAAGGAGGCTACAAGACATTAAAACAAAGTTTAGACAAAACAAGAAGCAGCTGCTCTAATGACATATCAGTTTTGTATCATGTCATTATGATTTACAAAGCACAAAAATTTATCAAAACTGGATGCAGGTAGTCCCAATTACAATATACTGTATCCCTATCTACTAACACACTAAGGTTAGCTACTCGCTTCATTCTATTGCTCAGGCTCATCTACAAGTTAGTCTACAGCTCCAGGATTGAGAACAGACAATACAAGCAACGAGGACATAACACTTTCAGGAACGAAGCCAGCACAATACAGTACAGTACGTGCTCTGACACAGGGATCACATTTATGCAAGAAAAGTCATAGGTTACGTGATGAGGATGACTGGCATGAAGGCTCCATAAACAAAACTGTATATGAAGCTGTCCAGCCAGTTACTATCATTACCAGGCTCATGACTTTTCATACATATGGACACAAACAGCAAGCACATCACTGGAAGCAGGTCAAGGCAACACCACAAATGAAGCGAAATCCCACACACTTCCAAGGAAATACAATAAAGCACAACAATATTCATCTATTACCTGTGACCCACATTCTTTTAGAGTGTGAGATTTCGTTTCAATGAAAGCCAGCCAGGGCGGAGAACACCACAAGAAATGTTGTGAGCGACTGTTTACCAGGGATTATATCGAGAGGTTCCACAACTAGTACTTTCAGGAACCATACTACAGGGCTGGTGCTGACGGCTGCCGCACTTGCTCCAGGTGTCACCACAACTAACACGAAGGTTGAGAGAGATACACAGCCTATGGGCAAAGAGAGAGGGAGAGACACTGTCAACTATAGAAACACATTTCAATTTCAGCCATAAGTAACACACTGTATTTAAAGATATTAAATACTATTATATTTATGATATGTCATCAGTGAAACACAGAAGGCCTACACTCATTTTGCAGATGTTTTTGTCATGTAATACAAATTCTACAGTACTATGAATACAGTAGATGTCAAAATGAGGTCTGAGTGCTAATAGCAACAATTTTCCTCCCTAATCTATAACAGCTGTTTTGCTGATCTACTATAATCATTAGATATATAACTATCACAATTCAATGCACTTGAGATATATATTATTATATACGTACTGCACTGTAACTGTACTGACATAAAAGGTGCTTAATCATACCTCAATAAAATAGGTAACTGATCACAACAACGCCTGTTCTTTGTAAACAATTCAAAACAGTACGAGCAATGCTATATACAGATTGTGGTCTGTCCACACTCATATTTCTGGGATTGGGTGTTATTTTCAAGCCAGTATGATAGTGTATATGCTTTGGGTTTTGGGCAAATATTTGAAGCTGGTTTATAGAGGGTGTCATCCTGTACCAGTATGTCAACATGATAATTATGTTCATAGTACGGTACTAATGAACTGACAACGCAGAAGAAACAGACAGTATTGATATACTATCAGTAACACTGGGTATGTGAACAGTTTCAGTTTGGCATCTTGTTAAATGCAATGCAGGGAGACACATTCCTTATGCCATGATATACACTTCCAATCTCCCCTCTTTTGTCAAAACGTGAGCCACATTAAAGAAACAATGTGAGCTTTGCAATGATCATGCCTTTCTGGTTTACTAAACCATCATAGTACTCAAATGACATCACTTCAACCATGCTTCTTCTTCTATACAACCACTCGTATTCAGTCTTAACAATCATCCACACCCCAAGAACATCGATTTGTAGTATTTTCTTATATTTCTCCAATCATTCCTGTTGTACATACTATCACTGTGACCAATAAACACGATACCATTTTGATACTATTTTGATGGACTGAACATCCAGGATAAGTCTAATACAATACAAACTTTATGGCAATCTTTCATAATTTTCTGGGGTGTACGACCAGAGGCCGGGCTTCCTTGGTTAGGTCTAGTAAAACGTAAGTCATTTAAGGGAAGGCAGCCAAACCACTCCCAGTGGAGGCATGACACGTGAACAACGTCCTGGCTACCTCAGAGTGACTCAAACCTAGGCAACTCTGCACAGCCTACAGGTGCCGTAATTAGATTCAAGATATAAAAAGAAATGTTAAAAATGCAGCCATGGCACCTATAAAATAGATGCTAACCTTTACATAACCCACATAAATCTACCATGGTATTTACAACCTTGTGTCATTTAGAAACAAGGCTGTCTTACTAATACCAACAAAAGAACAGCAAACCCAATCTAAAGGTGGCCTATGAAAGGTTGAACTTATCCGAGATCACTGAATCCCTAAAACTCAAGTGTATATTTTAAGGTTGTGTATGTTCAAAAGGAAATGTGGTAAACCATGAAAACTATTTTGATATACAGCTGTTTGCTAGCTAGTGTAATGATTTCTATATCACAATAAGACTATATGATATTTGGTCATCTCCATCAGTGGGTTTAGTTTAAAATGTAAAAAAAAAAAAAAAAAGCAATATAAAACTGCAGACTGAAGCTGAAGGCTTTAATTTTGAAAAGCAAATAATTTAGTAAAAAGCTTCTTATTCTTGAACACTTCACCCAGTAGTTTTAAATCACCATATTAAATTAGTGGTGTTGGTCTTTTTATATTCCAAACAAACTCACTAAAAAAGTAAGATACTAAAGTTTCAAACATGGGATATTTAATCAGAACTGGTACCTTGCCTACTAAACTATTTATACTTATTTATTTGTCAAAGCAAAATAAGTGTTGTGTGTTTTAGTGTAATACTTTTCTGGCACCCATGTTTGCATGTATATAAATGTACTGTGTTGGCAATGAGCATAAGTGTAATAATACTTCAGTGTCTATACATGTAATAAGTATGTAATGGTAAAGTGTGCTAGTGTCTGAGATGTGAGTAAGTGTGAGTGGAAGGAAGGGGAAGGGGGGGGGGGGGGGGTGCACCCATGTAAACAACCTGCCTCCCTCACACATGGCCAACCACACCCCCTCAACCCAAGCACAGAGAGTCAACTCATCCCACAACAAGCATCCAAGGCACTATGACCTCCCCTCAGGTCAAGGCCCGACAGGTAAACAAGGATATGACCTGAGATCAGAGTTGTCAACTTGTCAGGTCACGCTTCTTCCATCAAACTGGCACCTCCTCACACGTCATTTTCACACTTTACACAGTCCCAACACCTTCACACGCCCACCTGCTCTCATGGTCACTTCATTTGGGGGGGTCTGGGTGAGTTGGGGCGGCCAGCTTACCGAAATCTTACCCAAAATTACTTTCAGATATGAAAATCAATGGCTCGCTGCCAGACATAAACACAGCCTCGGCGGCCACCCCCCCTCACTCACACCTCATTTCACTCACTTTACACGCATTTTGTACACTTTATCACATCACTCACACTGAGGCTTGGTTGTTTCCAGCACCAAAATGGCCTCGTACGCTTGCCATATCCACCAAATGTAAAAATTCCACTGAAAAATGGTCTGCGGAGGCAACATAGATGGCAGCACTGCGCAATTGAACTCCTGAGCATTATTTCTGCCACTTTTGGAACACATTTCACCGCATTGCACCCGTGTCACATGCCTAAACTCACACGCACCCCCCGCACAGGGTTATCCATATCCAGGTAGGCACTGTATGGGGGCGGAAAAGGGGTAAATAAAGGGACGAGAGGGAAGTTGTTTCTGTGTGACAACCATTTATTTACCCCGAGCGCCTTATTTAACCCCACATTACAGCTTAGCCACTTACCTTGTCCTCATCTAGGGCGGCCCACACCACGCGCCGCATCTCTTTACATCCTAATACAACGCTCAACAACGCTAAAACCGCCGCGGAAGAGACTAAAATTACATATAAATGTACATATACGGCTTGGCGCCATTGTGGTGGGAAAAAATAAACGTCTCTCTGGGTCACGTGATCCGGACGAGAAACAGCGAGACCCCGCGAGATTACACACTCCTCTTAGTCATTGAAGTATATCTAACTCTTTTAAACTTTACTAACATTGTCCCTAAATCCAAATATTTCCACTCACTTCATTCTCTACATATTACCTTTGGAGTTCTTTACATGTACTGACCGTAAATCTGATGAGTTTATGTACATGGATTAGGATTAATTAAGAGTTATTGGAACCGCTCCGAGCAATTCAGAATTTGGAATGGTATCGACATTGGAGTCATTAACATTTTCTTGCCATTATCTAATTAAAAGTATTTGTAGGTTTGTTTTTTATTGCTTCTATGGGGCTATGCTTCCTCCAGGGACTACACATAACATTAAAAAAAAGTATGAGGGATTTAAAGGGCCGTAAGTTTTACCAGCTCCGGTAATTGATTAGTTAAAGTTAAATATGCAAATCGTCATTTGTACGCATACTCCATTTGGCGTTGACTGATATGAGTTATGATAATGCTAGAGAGGAATATTATGAGCGACATCCAGCCTACCATCACTCCGGAATGCGTTACTTGTCCCAGAGAACTGTCACATCTCGCCAGCTGATTGCCATCTACCAGACGCGTTACTTTAAACAGCTTTTTATTAGTACACAAAATTCCACCCACAATGAGATGTAAAATGCCCACACATCTTATCTCGCACGTCCACCATAGTTATACTACACATGAACTTTAACATGAGCAGGGTACAAATCTATAAATTCTGACGTTCCAGCAGCAGGAAATAATAATAACGGGGGACGAAATATTAAGGAACAAATGAAGGCGAACGCTAACTTTTGCCAGGTGTAAACCAGGGTTGTGCTGCGTACGATAATTATGGTATTTGTACTGTACCATGTACTTTACCATCAACTTCGAGTACCATGTACCATAATATTGAGAAATTTCATTTTCTTTCGTTCACAGACTTATAGATCTGACTCAATGACTGTCGCCGGTTGTCAAGGGAACTCGATTCCCGAGAGAGATTAGAGGTCTGTGTAGAATTATCAAAGTATAGTGCATGGCTAGTTATTTTTCCACATCACACCCGGAAACACGTAGCTTTAGTATGTAGATTGTTATATAGGTTATATGTTTCATAGCATAGTATGGAGGATTGAGAAACTGAATTTGCCGACTTCATTACAGGGCGGCTCATTAAAGGCTTAACTTTAATTACAACCAGAGTATGCTAGCTGAGATTTCTGACCATCTTAATTCCTCTCTCTTATTGTCTACTTTTGTTCTCTATTCATGTGAAGGTTATAGCTATGGTAGTAGTGAATGTGGTGGTGGTGATTCCCATTTAGACGATTTTCCAAACAGACCATTCCCTGTGTAATATTTGTTGTTGTGGTAGGGGAATGGTGGTAGTTGTAGTAGAACAATGTTGATAGTTGTGGTAGTATACTATATAGTATCTAGTTGTAGTAAGGCAATGTCCAGTGTCAGAATATAAAAAATTAATAATTAAAGTAACAAAAAAGGGTAAATATTGAGAGAATTGCCGTTATCGCGTACGGTTTTGCTAAAGCATCTATTTTAGAGGATATATAAGTAAAACACTTAATAACAAATTAACGCATTTGCCTTATCCTATGTGATATTCCTATCTTTTATAGTATAATATAACCTGTTTATTAGTATAGATTAGCACAGTACAATAATACAACCATAATCAGGAGAGAAGTACAATAATTTAGACATTTGTGTAAGATAACTTTGGGAGTTGGGCATCGCTTACCCTGAGTGATGTAAACTAAACAAACCCACGAAATGGCGGCAGAAACCGTGAGTGTGGCAGGTGCTCTCCGGGGTTTTTGAGTTATTTCCCTCTGATTATAAACTCCAAAGGCTGTTGTGGTGAGGTAGAAAAGACAGTTAATGTGCCGTGGATAAGGTTCACGTGTATTAATACTCCCAGTAATGTTTATATCGATATTACACCATGTTTTCAAATTATAGGAGGGAATATCGTGCTAACTAATGTGGTTGTAATGCACTAATTAATAGCAATAGTTGTATAATTAGGGCATTCAAATGATAGAATGGTTGTAATGCACTAATTATAGCAATAGTTGTATATTAATGGCATGTTATGTTAAGACAGTTATTGTGTTCGTATCTCACAGTTTAATGGCTATGAAGCAGTTCGGTATTTATCTAGACTATTGTCATTTTGTAGAAGTGTTGCCAGATCTGGCTAGGTCCCAGTATTTTGCCCGGGTCGCGTATTTCCCAAGTTTGGACGATTCGAACCAACACCGATCTTGGTTAGGTTAGGTCCAGGTTAAGGTAGGTTAGGGTTGCCCAGGTTAGGTCCCCGGTAGTCTGCTGCAGTCTAGATTAGGTTAGGTTAGGTTAGGGTCAGAATGTGCAGTACAGTACTGTACATTATAATTTCAAAGTTTTACTTGGTTTTCAGGACCGCACCTCCCTCACTGCAGCCTGCACAGCAGCAGAGACCTTCACTAAACTTTACTATGAATTTGTTGACAAGGTGAGAAAAATCACTCTAGTGGAGTCACTACGCTGATAGGGTTAATAAAGGTAACCTTTATTCGGTGGGTAAGGTATTGGATCTTGTCATATAAATATAATTTAGGTAACTGCATAAGGCCTATTGATCCAGATGACAGCTTCTGATTTAGACCCATCCCTTTGAGGGTATACTTGTACAGCTATATTTCTGGACAACCTCTCGTCTAATTCAAAATTTCTCAAGCTTCATTCCATTTGAGTGTGTTCGGTCTTGGTTATTCACTTAAAAGACTTGCCAGAGTCGTCTTGTAATTGTTCATACTCTTTTCACAAGTTATCAACTATTAGTGTAATTCCTTTTGGATGTATGAATTTCTAGATGAGGCACAAACTCTCCAAGCTGTACCTGGAGAATGGCAAGTTGGTGTGGAATGGTAATGCAGTGGATGGCAACAACAACATCCAGAAGTTCTATGAGGACCTCCCACCCAGTGTGCACATCCTCAACTGCCTTGACTCACAGCCTGTCAGAGGTAAGACTTCATATTTACACTGCTTCTTTTCTTATATCTTGTTCATCCAACCAGTTTTCTCTGCCATTGCTTCTTCATCCGGTATGCACTGCATTTTTTTATTTTCTTGTTCATAACCTCTTAAATTTTCTCTTCCATATGCACTGCTCTTTTTTTTTCTAATCTCTTTATGTACTGGAAAAATTTCCATTTACATCAAAATGTGTAATACTTCTGCATTACTTTCTGTACTTCATATCTCTCGACATCATATTTACTCTAATTTTGACACCATGGTGGCCTATTTTTCCTTCCAAACTTTGTCAATCTTCATCTTAAAATATAAAGTCATTAATTTTCAAAGCTTCTTCCATTAAGCTCCTCATAATCTACTCTTACCATAAATAAATTACCGAGTTTGTCCTTTCTGAACTTCCTAATCTCCAGGCAATCTCTTTCTGCTCTGACACTACTCATCCTCGGGTAACTTCAGTGAGCTACCTCAAAATTACAAGTCCAAGGGCCGTATGCAAGAACATCCGTGGTGTATACGATGGCTCTGTTGTTTTTCTATGGAGTCATTGTACTGGTACCACATGATTGTATGCACCATGAATGTTCTTGTATACAGCCCCAAGTCACCTACTCAAATCTCTGAATACACCAATCCTTTCAAGTTTACTTCTGACCCCGGTATTCCTACAGTAATGACGAATGAATGAATGTAAAGAAGAAAGAAGACCACTTGGTCAGGACCACCTTATACTGTACCAAAAACAAGGAGAGAGATGGGACAGCTAGCATAAAGGAAAAAGACTGGAAAGGAGGGACATTAAAATAGAGGACAGGGATTGGCATAGATTTAATTTTAAAGGGTCAACTATTACAAACAAGGCAATGTAATGACAGTCAACTCATCCCTTAGTTGTTTCCCAGCCATGAGACATTCATCAAATTGGACTCATGCTAAATTATTAGTGACTATGGACTGTTACATTTCTGTTTCCCATCAAGTGTATTTGAATTTATTTGGTTTCTCAGATTCAAAGCATCTGCTTTTTCTAACTTATCCTTGCCTTTGCCTTGACAGAGGAAGCAGTGGGAAAACAGTCAACGATACAAGTGACAACAGCTGGATTCGTGACTCTGAAAGACCGAAAGTACCCATTCCACCAATCCTTCCTCATCACTGCTAAGGAGGACAAATGGAAGGTGGTGTCCGATGTCTTCCGGTTCCAGTCTACTCCATCTTGACCTACCGTACCACCAAGGACTCCAGTCATTAGTTTTAACACTTCATATTCATTATGCCATTCGTTTTAAGTCTCATTTAACTGAGGAAAATGTCCTGTAAAAGTTTCAAATAATTATAAGTTTTATTTTTAATACAATTTCATTTCCTTCCATATGCTGTAGAGGGAAAACTTATGTGAATTGTAATATATGCTAGTGGCTACATACCACCTGTTAATGATGAACCTTATCAGTCTAGATCCACAGCCAACAAAAGTAAATCCAAAAACTCAATTCAAAACAAATTGAATATTCAGACAAATTCCATACTCTATAGTTTCTTCGTCTTTACTTCTGTCTTGAACCTAATTATTCGTGACCTTCCATTCACATCAACTGTTGTAAAAATCCTTACTTATACAGATGGCTCAGCTTCAAGTAAGATTATCCCCAGACCATATAGGCTTCTGGTACCAAAATGGCTCCAGAAAACATAAAAATAAGAGGAAACAGGTACATGGAACTAGAAAGAGCATATTAGAGATGCGAGTCCATACCCACACAACATGGATACATAACATAGAAACAGCCACATGGAGAAAAGATAAATAATTACACTGACATTACTTTGATGAAATATCTACAACACAGTACAATGTTTCTACTTTGGTGTACCAAAGTACTCATTTAATTTAACGCCGACTGACGCAGCATATCTGGATACATTGTTTTTCGTAAGTGACACGTGTGCCTAAAACCAACATATGGTATATCCCAGCGTGAGATGATCTGCTATACTGTACATACAAACAAGAAACTTTCAGTATTTTGGAGTACTTCAAGCATTGTATCTATTCTATTATTGGGTAGTGCCAGGCAGGCTGAGGGTGGTAATGGAAGGGTTGCTTCCATTGACCACTTGCTTTGTAGATGAGATGGTGTTAATATTGCACCATGAAACCTGATGGTTTACCTGTTGTTTCCCTACTTTTAACATCTCCTCTCATGCCCACTGACCAAACATGTATACTGGACCAGGTTTTGGTAACAATGTTTGCCCATCAGGTACTGCCCAGTATTGTGGACAGGCCTTAACAAGCCCCAAATATCCAAGTTAACTTGCTGTAATTGCTAAATGGTGGGAAGACTATAAGAAAATTTAAAACCAAAGATGATCTATTACTCTATATAGGTCTCTGTACAGCAGAATAGTCTCATACTGGGATATTATCCTGGCATATCAGGTTCAAGCATCCTATTCAGTGAGTGAGTGGGGGGCAGCTCATACACATTTCCCTGTCTATTTTAGGGAATTTAATATAAAAACTGTAAAACACTACAATAATACCATCCTAGTGCCACTAAAAGCTGGTTGATTGACAATAATTCTATGCTGCATATCAGCAGACCTTCTTGTCCTTATTTCCTACTCAACCAAATTAGTGAATCCTCTATGTTTTCCCGTTGTGCATCATGCACTTCTTGTCCTAACCACTCCCATATTTAATAATACAATAAGAATTAGCACCAAGCCTTGGGGGATTACTAGGCAATAAAATAGGCACATAAATAGAGAAAGCAGAGAAAAGTGGATTGACTAGACTACATAGAAATACAGTATCAAATATGGTTTCCCATATTTAGCATTTCCTCTTAGTCCCACTGACTCCCTTTCTCCTCATTCAGTTTATTCCTTACCATTTCCATGTCTGTTTTAGTGTCACATAGTCTTCCTGGGCTTGGTGAGTAATCATCAAACTAGAGTAAATAAGGACAACAAACCCTGTCCCATCAACTATTCTGAACCAATCTGTATACACTAAGAGAGGAGAGAAGGCACTAAAACAGACAAGGAAATAGTGAAGTATACAAGAAGCAACTGCTGGAGTTTAGTATAACACAAAAGGGGTATGGGCCCTGTGGCCTCATATCAACTTTACTACCACAGTAAAACATTATTACGAACCATATTCTGGGTTAAATGTTAATACTATATTACTTACAAAGGATAGTTATGATCAACAATGCTCTTTATCATAAAAAAAAAAAATACAATTCGGTATAATTCATGATATATATTGTACATCATTCATTAGAAGTTTCCTGTAACAAACGTGCAAGTTTTTTCTAGCATAATTTCACCAGGGCCTGAACCCAACTTACTGTACAGCAAAATATAATCCATCAATTTACATCAAATCATTTATAAATGCTTTATAGGTTTTAAATGCATGTAGCAAAGTAACCTCTCAACCTGCGTACATGATTTGCCTAAAGTTCCTATATATTTATTTACAAATTCATCAACTTGTCAGTGAGTTCAAAATACTGTCCACTATAACAAACAAATTTTTCAACAATGTTTCCTGAATATTTTCAATGTGTGGAAATAATTTGGTGTTGCTAGAATAATGTATTTTTTAATCAGTTTCTCACCACTATAGTAGTGTACCGATCATCCTTGCGAGTCCAAACTAAAGTTTAATTATTTTAAAGGTATCACTGCTTTTATAATGGCCACTTTTGTTAATTAAGCTGCACTGTGGACAAACAATCCTCCATTACAAGCAACTCTGTTGTATATAATATACAAATATAACCTGTGTACATATATAAATATATATATACTGTATATATAGAGAGATAAATAGATTATTGATATAGTACAGATATTAAAATACTGAACTACATATGCTTTACTTATAAAACATATTTTTATGTGCATATATATATATCCTATACTGTGCCAAGACTCCTACAATGTTATAAAAAGATGCTCAAATAATAATACTTAGCATAATTATATACCATAAAACAATGTGTCACTATAAAGGTTTCATATTCAATCTTATTAATAAAGAAATACTCATATTCAATTACTACAGTATTTTGTTACAGAGGTTGCAAGTTCCACAATATTTATCATAAAAGTTTATATCTGTTGTGTTGAGGCAGACAGTAATGGCTGATGTCAGCAAACTGTAAATAACTAAATGGAAGAGTTCTTGTGCTATAGTGTGGCTACAACTATACAACCTCATTCTTTATAGCAAACCAATGTATGGAGTAAAACCATCTGGCATCAGCCAATAGAGAACAACATATTAATATTAAATATATGGAATTGAGCTGCCAAAATGTACTACATACTTATAAAACTTCCCCTACTTACTTACACAATATAAAAAAACTCATAATGAAATGCTAAATATTATTAGTAAATATATGTACAACAGCCATCGAGTTGAGTAATATTTGTGCTGATACTTATCTACAAAATATTACTTCACTGTCAAGAGAAGTTCCTCTTTGCTATACACTACACCCCTGGAAAGAAGTTTATGGCAGTGAACAATTTTAATTTCCTGTTTTATGGTTAAAAAAAGTCGTAAAGGGAAAGAAAGGGTAAGTGTTTCATAGTTTGTTGAAACACTCAAGCTTGCCCAACTTTGAACCCTAAAAAGAAAGATAAATGCAGTGCTGACTACCAAAAAATAAACAGGGTACATACAGTGTATGAGAAACTATGTACCTGAGAAAGGGGAGGACTAACGGCATCAAGCCTGCCTAATGTCCTCACCTGTGATATGAAGAGTGAAAGGTTCAAAATCATGTCCAATTTCATATGAAATGGGTAGACACATCATTTGAAGGAGCACAAGTTGTAGTAAAGGGGAAAGATGGATGAAAGTGAAGTGTTCCAGAAATGACCAGGTGTATATTGTACATGAAAGACTGAGAGTTGAGGTGACCCCATCCACATAAAAATGAGAACATATTTATGCAAGACTAACATATTCCAGGACCTGGTTAAGTTGTTGACACAATGAGGGCAAGCAAATCCTCCATACTGTGCTCCTAAACAAACACTTTAGCAGCACATTTATCAAAGAATATACCAATTGCTAGACCCCATTATACCATCAATATATTACCCTTCATTACACATGGTATATTTCAGGTCCAGTGTATAAAGAAGATTTCATGTACAGTTGAGCAAGTAGAAAGTGCAAGAAAAATATGGCTGTATATAGCAACATCTTCACTACCACTCAAAGTTCAGCCAATCACGTTCCACCTGACATTGGCTTTGGATTTTCAGTTATTCATTCATAAGTATACGTGGGATTATACTACAAGGAACAGCCAGATGTTGCCATATACAGCCAAATTTTTCTTGCACTTTCTACTTGCTCAACTGTACACTGAATTAGTCCATAAGCTCTGCCTTTTTTTCTAACACAAGGAACACTTATCAACCATTCAGGTAGACAAGGAGCAGGACTTATTATGGGTGAAGTTGAATGGCTGGTTAATAGCAGTCATCAACTGCTGATAATTATAATCAAACAGCTGGGAGAATGGCAGGGCTTATAGGCTAAATTAACATAGAAAGACTAAAGTGTTTTTACTTTAGTATACTTCTGTAACCCATTCTATGGTATTGTGACCAGATGCAGTTAACTATAAATTCCCTACAATCCTACACGAAAAATACTGTATGAATATGATGGCCTTCTAATATAATTACCTGCACTGCTTTTCAAACACAGATATCAAGTACTGTATTGTAACTTAGTATATAAATTGCATCTGGACATGAACTGAAGCAAATTTCTACTGGTGGCTGACATGAACATCACATCTACAGTAAAATAATAATACTGTGCAATGGACAATAAACTCAACCTATACTGTATGTAGTAATGATAATGAATACATAAGATATGAACACAGTCAAACTAAAAACCCTGAGCTTCCTTGCACGAAGCAACCTTGATTCTTACTGTAATCAAACCAAAATTATTTTCTCAAGGATCAGATACTAATTATGTAATGCATCACATTCAGTACTTACCCAATTTTAATCTTATCAGTAATTCTCTCTATATCATAGCCAGTCATCTTATACAGTATTTAATTATTTTAATTAATATTACCTAAAATCAAGATCACACTTGCCAGATCTCAGTTATGAACATCAGGGGCTTGTTACATAATGAATACACAACTCCTACTTTTCTCTAATTAATATTCTCATAATACAAATTCACTTTTTATCATTTAACTCCTGAGTATTATGGCTCCGAGAGGTAAGAGGCAAGTTTTACTGAATGTCATGAAGGAATATGTACAGTTCTGTAAATTATGCTTAAATGTATATCCAATTTTTTAGTATACTGTACAGGTATTGAAATATAGCAGCACATAGACTGATATCATGTGTAAATTTCAGGCAATTTAGGCAAGTCAACATGAATCAAATCCCAACCTAATGATTAAAAAAATTTCAAAGTAAAGCTATCATATGAGAACATGGGCATAAATCACACAGTCTGACCTTAGGAGCAGAATGCTGTACTCTCTCAACCCAAATACCTCCACAGCAACTACAACAAGTGAACCTTAGCATCTGCTTTTGCAACATTCTTTCGTCATTACTGCATTCGAGAGTAAAAAAGGAATAGTATACCGATACATATTTATATCTGCCATGCCAAACTCAAGGAACGAGTGATCTGTCATCATCACAGTAAGAGGGTTGTACCTCCTCTGTCACCAAGCCACTGCCGCCATCCTCTGACTTCTGTCTCTTCTTCAAGGTGTATCCCACCACTGCTCCCAACAACCCTACACCCACAGCCCCAGCCAGTCCTGAGCCAGCTAAGATAAGGATGATCGTTCTGTTATTTCTATTGCCTGGGGAGCAGACAGTATCCTCTTGAGCATATGGAAAGAAGTGGTTGGTGGTGAGGTAGAAACGGCCAGGCAATCTGTTACAACAAATAGAGCAGACCTTTGATAAAATTTTATTTTTTACCGTCATCCAATACTTGGTTCTACAAACAGTCCCTCAATGAAGACCTCAAAGGCTTTCCTTGGCTACTGTCACACATTTCCATATAAAATACAGTAAGTGATATAATGTACTGTGTCAAATGAAAAGTGTTAAAAATATTTTATCTATTGTATATTGAGGGCCTACTAATGTGTAAGAATACAACCCAAGTATATTACAGTACTTTTTCACTACAGGCAGTTGTACACGATACAAAATTATTTGTAAACATACCCTTGTTGATGCAATGTTCATAAAAATTTGACAAAACAAAGAAGAATATTTCTAATTCTCATGACAATAAATGGTTTTCAAGTATTGTATTGAAAGTTAATTTACAGTTATGGTGAGGGTCAGAACCATAATAAGCAGTTATGTGAGTAGTGAAGAATAAGACCATCACCATCTCTATGACAGGTTACCTAAGTTATTGATTGAAAACTTCTATGTACCGGTACTTCGCCATTAACGTCATTAGGAGAACATAATATAAAGTGTAGCTTACTGAGTGTTAACAAAGAATCCCATGTACTGCGCCTCTTCACCACAGGAGCAGTTTCCAGCTGAATATATCATCCATGAAGCACAGGAACGTGTGAGGAAGTAAGTGCTGTCCCATCCATAATTCAGGCTCTCAATGTAGTATCTGTATGCCATCTCATGTGAACACCCTATTTCCCCTGCAACAGGATAAGACGGTGCTATGAGGGTTGTCTGTTGTTGGAGGACTGGGGGGGGGGGGGGCTACTCATTTCCTCAAACTAAGCTAACAAATAGACTATAGCCCTTCATTCATATATTGTATTTATTTCAGTCAATATCTAAATCTAAACAATTTGTAATGGGACACTTCCCTATTCTGGTTCACTTTCTGCTAGTATCCCAGTGAACCTTCTACTCTTCTAACCCACTAACCAGTCCACCTTCTTTTCCACTACACACTCACCATTAGCATCACTGGCAGTACACCCAGGCTGGTGCTCCCCTCCATTGGGCCAGAAGTCACTGTGGCCTAAGTTTTCATTTATGCCATAACAGTCCTGCAACATAAAAAGATGTGTTTGTGGTTTAAGTATTGATCTCTTACTTTCCTGTAAATTCTCCACTTGTCACAGCTTCAGAGGTTCAGGATCTCTTATAGTCACGAGGATAATGGCACCGGATTCTGTTAAAATAAACTTGCGCGTTCATGTATTGACTTATTTTTACTGCCACACCACTGCAGGGGATAAAACCACTTTGGAATACACTAATAACTAATAAATAGGCTGCAGGGGATGGGGGCACTGACAAGGATGAGATAAGAGGTAAGGAGCAGCCCACTCTACTCAGCCATAGCCAACACCAGCCAGTGAGCCTGAACACCATCCTGCTCTGGCACTGAAAGTTACTTCACTTCAACTCATCATATCTCCACAACCATATAACAGAGAGCTGGGGTTGGTCTCAATGGAAAGAGGAAGAGTTGATGATGAGTACAGAACCAAATTTAAGCTTTTAGGCATTGTAGTTTAGGAGTAGGGATACAGTGATAATTAATGATTTTTAAGAAACCACTAGGAAGTGACAGAAGGAATTCAGAGAGTTGTCCAGACTCAAAGGAAAAGTACTAAAACTAATTTATTGTACTGAGAGCCTACTATATCATACAAAAGCAGTGGAAATAGTACCGTCCATGCTGTCCAAAAGTTGTAGCATCCGTTGGTGTGCATGACGTCCACATACACGGCATCAGAGGAATCCAGTCGGTGTTTGGCTGACTTACCACGGTACATCAGTCCAGCTGGGTCTAAGCCTGGGTGTGCAGCAAAATGAATTACTTGTTATTTGTCATGTTCTGACTCTGGACATAGGATTCATAACCATTATAGCCCAGGTCAACAATAGCCAACAACATAGCTAATGAAAGGTGAAAATAGTGAGTAATAGGACAGAGCCCTGAGGACCTACACTGTTGATAATCTTAGAAGAGCAGTGACAATCTGCAACAGCAGCTGGAGAAGAAATTGGAGATAAAGGTGCAGAGGGAAGGATTGGTACTGAATGAGGGAAGTTTTGAAATTAAAGATTTGTGCCAGACACTATCCAAAGCATTTTATATGTTTAGAGCAATAGCAAATTCCAAATTGAGGAAGACCATGAATTAGAAAGGAGGATTAGATCACTAGAAGAACGATCCTGGAGGGGTCAAGCATGGATGCATGCAAGCACACAACACAAACACACACACATAAAAAGTTTAGCATTATTAGCCTATCCAAAGACTATTCTTGCACAATCTTTCAAGTTTCACACACCATCCCCAAGAAACTCACCGGTAATACGACCAATTCTTAAATTCGTCTGTTTGTCTTTGGCAGTAAACCCAGCTGCATGAGCTCCAAGGGAGTGTCCAATGAGGTGAACGTCAACACCAGAGAGTCCTGTAGTGTTTGCTAGGGCAGAGAGGAGGTGTGCGCAGTCATAGCCTACTGATTGTACTCGATTTACAGCAATGTAGTAAGTGGGTAGAAACCATTCAGTTCCAGCTGGCCAATCCACTGATATCACATTGCAGTCAGACATGTTCAGCAATTCTGCAATTGAAAGGAAGTAAAGAGTTCTGAGGGTCATTACAGTGTAGAGAAATTCAGAATGGTTATGCCCTGAACAAGTACAGTAATGTATACCATATACTATTGATTAAGTGCTGATTAGGGAACATACACTCAGGATGAAGTGATGAACATGTACTGGTATATTAGACTGCATGATTGTTTGGGGTTCAAGCACTTCTGCAATAAAGGGTAAGCACAGAGTCCAGCAGCTTTGTAATTAAAAGTATGCAAAGAGACGGTATGCAGACTTTTTGCAGTGTTTTCCTTCCGCTATTAATTTAGCATAAATTAGAATTTCCTGTGGACCTTGGTCCCATCCAGAGCATTGCTGATACCACATTCCTTGAATAAATCTATAATAGTTTCAGCTTTCACCAAATCCTGTGTACTCTTGGCCTACCTTCTAACAACCAGTTGGAAAGAGAGGCTTGTTGTCTGCTACCATTTAATGTGTCTATGGGTTGTAGACAAGAACATATCATCGGATCCTGATGCCCGATGCTCGGGGTATGAAGCCCATACATCTTATAAGGCTGTCGTACCCCAGGCATCGAGACCCGACGATATGTTCTTGTCTACGGCCCTATGTCTCATGCATAGATCCCTTAAATGGTTTGTTAATGGACACATCAAGTGGCTGTAAATGACTTGTCAGTCAACCTGTAGCAAGTGGGAGTCAAATGACGATATAAGAAAGAGGAGCATATGAATTAAAGCTAATTATTACCAAGACATGGAGGGTGATTCTGACGCTGACCAAAATAAGAATTAAACTTTACACCAGACAGATATGCAAACGTGTGTACACATACAAATTGAACGAAGAAAAAAAAATTGAAGAATAAAAAAAAAGAAGAGAGAAGAAATAACATTGCAGCCAAAGTTACTTACTGTCCTTCAGTTGGAGTATCCAAGGCTCATATCCCCAGCCCAGGAAACCATGGATGATGATGTAGGTGGTGCGAACCCTGAAGGTACTGTTGATGATAGTGTCCACATCCGATGGGTTGAGCAGTTCATAGGACTTGTTCTTCATGGTGTTCCTGAGGATGTTGGGTTGAAGAATACAATCTCAATCCAAAATCTATCCAGCCAAGACTTGCTTAAGTTTCAAACTGTTTGACACCACACTGAACCATCTCCAGCAACCCTTTCTTTGGTCTTCACTATTGAAACAGAGATTAATGCTTAGTCAAACACTGTGAAGCAGGTCTGGATACTGTACATGACTTGGATTGCAATTGTACCGTACAATATGAGTAAAGGAGAGAGGAACTGTGTATCATGAGTAGAGAAAGCAGCTGCAGGATGGAAGTCTCAAGCATTGACAAAGAGGCATACACAGTTCCCTCACAAATACATAGAGATGATGGGCCTGACATAACTGAAAATCAAATTCATAACAGTGTCTAGGAGTGCTTTTTTGTTTTTATTTCCGAGACTGGACATAAACTTCATGCCTGTTACTGACGCCCAGGGGATCATCATCCTACACACTCAAACTCATACACATCATAACTTCCCAACTGGCACCCAGCTACATAGGGGGTTGTTTGGGGCATGACTGAATAGACATGCCAAATATCTCATCTAGAATTATGATCCCTTCCACCCTTACAGTGACAACATACCTAGTCCACAAATAGAAATGCTTCACCATGCGCATCTTCCCAACAGGAGTTATGTCTTCTGCATTGCCAGGGAAGTCTGCACTATTGACACTGGCATCTGGATCAAACCTTTGTGCTGTAAAGGAATGAAATAACATAAGCTGATCATATACAGTACTTCAAGCAAAAAATAACCTAAGTTCTGATCACAAATGTATCAACCATTAAGCCGCAGGCCTTATCTCCCGCTACAATTCATGTCTTGCGGGCCTCTCTCCAGCACTCGCGTTCACTATGTTGTGTGGAAACTGGGGGAATGAGAATGACTATCTGACCATCAAGAATGAACATTTAGTTAAAGCAAGATATATTAATAAGCCCCTCTTGCAACAATCCAGGTTCAATATTACTTAGTGTAAAGCCAAACACGAAGTAAAACAATAAGCAATTATTATTAACATGAAGTAGTAAGACATGCACAATACAAAAAATGAAAATCATATCAGGTATTCCCGTATTGTGCCTCAATGAACAAATTATTCACTCAACACTTGGTAAATGCACAGTGAAAAATAAGATTCCTTGTAAATGGCGGGCACAGGTGGCCAATCAGATTCACAGGAAAATGCACTGAATATTCATGGTAATAATAGCACTGGCAAATCACAATGAAAAAAAGACCCAGCAAAAGTCATAATAATAATCACACAATATTACTAATCTATTACACTACTGATAATGAGAATTCACACAATTACACTAAAATTATAATGATGAGACTTCACTTAATAACACAATAATTATAATGATGAGACTTCACTTAATTACTCAACAGTTTAGTTCTGAGGTATGATAGAGTCAAACACCTTACTTTAAATATTGGTAGTAATTCTTTAGTTACCGGTACTTCTATCTATCTATCTATCTATAGCTCTGACGCCTCACTACCTCCGGAACTCCCCCCAAGGGGGTGGTCACGGTAGAAGTGTCTCCAGTTTTCCCTGTTCCAACACTCCCTCCTTACTTGGTCATGCCCCCCCCTGTCCCTTATGTTTCTCTCCTTTACATACTCTTCCACTCTGTTCTGCCACCTAACCAGAGGTCTGCCTCTCACACCAGGTGCCACAACTTCACTTCCATACACCTTCTTTACAAACTCCTCACCTTGTATTCTTTCTACATGCCCAAACCACCTCAATGTATTACGCTTCACTCTCTCAACCACTCTACACTCAATACCAATTGCCTTCTTACTCATACCACATCTCTCATACACACTCTCATTACTTTCTCCATCCCACCTAGTAAGTCCACATGCTCCTCTAAAGTAACTCATTTCCACTGAACCTATTCTAGACTGATGAGCCCTTTAGTTACTTTACTCATTTAAATATAATTATATTGACTTGGATGAGTTTACACATTTAAATATATGCAAGGAGAATCATAAAATAATACTTAACTGCACAGGATATGTACAACGGATGTAACCACAAGCCTTCTCTCTGAAGATCAAAGCATGCACACCACCATTCACTACCAAGTTACTCTAGTGTCTAATTAGACGCGTCAAAACTAGCTCTTATATAAACCCAGTGCAGACGTTCTTGTCACCCCACTATCCGAGAGAGGGGATACAGGAAGGGAGGGGGGTGTGAAGCTGGCTAAAACTGGATATGGCGCCATGTTGTCAGGCAGATGTTTCAGCTATGTGGGAAAAATATTAGGCTATGCACAAATTTACAGAGAAGTTGAGATAAAAAGATGAATGGTAAATTAGGCTTACATAACAATGTAATCAATACATTTGACGGCTAATAGTTTGTAAACCACTCATGCTACATAAATAAATGATACAGGATATTACAGTACAAACCTTTAAATGTCTTCTGATGTACTTGTCAACACTAAAGTGACATCTGTAGGATGGGTAGCCACCTCACAATGACATCAACTCAAAATTCAGTTTTACACTCTATTTACACTCTATTTACATATCTAAGTACCATACATTTTCACACTCTCATTTCGTTATAAAACATGTCAGAATCACATTTTTCAACACAACAATATGAAATATAATGTCACAGGAAAAGCGGAGTGATGAAAATATGTCCTTCCACCCTCACTGTTTGAGTAAGAGTGATTGGTGGTGGCTGGGAGGGCTGTGGCAGTCTCTTGTCTGCCACCATCAGTGTTTCCAGGTTGAAACTAGCTTGTTAGGGACCGCGCAAATTTAAAAACTATGCTGTCGAATGAATGCTACACCCGCGGTTCTCCAGACTTGTTACTAGTTTCAAAATTTTACTACACCCACGAATTAAGGGTTAAAGAATGAAGCAAAACCATGACTATTTGTTGAATGCTATTATCAGTGGAGTCTACAAAGAGCATACAACATGAACATACTATACTTTGTAACACATTATTCTCCAAGAATGTATTATTATTGTAACCACTTCAACAAGTTTCTCTGCCAGTCTGTCTACCATACTTTACACCCTTTCTATGCAGGATTCTGAACTAGCACCTTGCTACAGAAACTGACTAAAAGACTACAACACAGGAAGTCAAGACTTACAAGAATTTGAAGGCCTCAAAGGTTGAGAATCATTGATTTCATGTCTGTCTTTATGGTCAGGAATGCCAACTGCTGTCACTGCCACCAACAGCAGTGAAACAATCAAACAGTCATATAGCTTCATGTTGGTTGTTGTTCTAGTCCCACCAAGGTCAGGATAGTCTCATGCTCTCCACCAAGTTCCTCACTTCTGTAAATTGATGAGTAGCATGAGTATTAAACCACTCAAGACTTATAGAAATACTGTACACTGTAGAAAAAATTGCAGAGCACCTAATTGTACAGTCTTATACAGTATAAGAACTGAATTATATATTATATTCCTAAATAAACTAAAGTAACTACCGTATGCTATCTATGGCATCATTGCCTTATCATGTAAGGTATGAAGAAAGCAATGAGTCTCCAGTGTCTAGGCAATATAAGTTTTGAAGAACAAATTACAGTGCAATGAGGTCCATATAATGTAAGCTGGGTTTGCTGAATTGGTTGGCCCAACTGTAAATAGAAGTTTATATAAGTAAATATAAGTTTATGAAGTTTTGAGGACAAGTTTCACAGCCTTGGTGATCCATCGCTCCTCTCATTATCAGCATCTTTTCATTATATATGCAGTTGGTTTAGTACAGTTTGATGTTGCTCAACATAAAATATTCAGCCCCCTTCACAAATCTAACTTTACCTAACCTAACCAAACCAAACTTTATCTAATCAACGTTAACATAATCAGGGAGAAACAGGTATACAGTACATCGAAAACAGATAAGTTTCTATGGGAAAGTCATAGAAAAAAAAAGTGGTAGTACTGAAGAACAGTTCTACTTGGTTTCAACTTTTTATAGTTTTTCATGCACGTTTTTTGGGTGTTCTATTCATTTTTGACAAATTTCTTGGGAGGAATGATCCTTTAAGGGGATAGGCTGGTATACTTAGGGTACATTGGAGTGCCGTAGTTCCTCCAAATTTGCCAGGAAACATGACCAGATGAACAAATATAGTGGTGTCCTATTGTTTGGAATAGTTTGGAAGAATCATATGCTCCAGATTTACGAACACTGTACTACCCCCTTAACCTGATATGACCTGGTCCAACCTAGTCTAACCAACCCAGTTAGACCTGAATTTGAACTGGGGCAACCTCTGGTATTAGGTCAGGTCAGTTTAAGTCAAGTTTGGTTGGTTTAAGTTTGGATAGGTTAGGTTAAAGGTTTTTACTTCACAATAATCTTGTCAAATATGAAAAGAAAGAAGAAAAAAAAAAAAGCATGAAAAATTATTAAAAAAAGTTTGAAAATTCCAGGTGGAACAGTTCTTCAGAAATACCCATATGGTATACTTTTTGGATGGTCCACAAAGTTACCAAAATGATATCCAATAAACAGCAGCGAACAATTATGGCAAAAAACTAGGTAATTATCTAGACTATTGCCGTTTTGTAGCACTGTTGCTAGATCCGACTATGTCCCAGTATTTGGTATTTATTGAAAGAATTGCCATTTTGTAGCAGTGTTGCCAGATCCGGCTAGGTCCCAGGTCATTTCCTGTACTTCACCACGGTTATTTCCCGGTAGTTTGCCCAGGTTAGGTCCCGGTAGTTTGCCCAGGTTAAGTCCCGGTAGTCTGATGCGGTCTAGGTTAGGTTAGGTTAGGTCAGGCTAATTTCAAAATGCCCCATTTGAATATCTTAAAAATGCCATAGAAGAAAAGTGTCTTAGAATGTTATAAATTAACGTTAGTGGGTAAAGAAGGTAAAAAATCCCGGGGCTGAGGACACCTACTGTACTATGCTCAGTATTAAAAAGTTATGTAAGATGGCAATAAGGAGGACGTATGTATGTATGTATGTACCCAACAGGATGAGGATAATAATACGAGGTCAGACAATACCTTTGACTTTACACCTCCAACACCTTCATTTTTCTGGCTTACGTGGACATTAGTACCTTCCCCACGCTGCTATGTATCTAAAACTGCATTAATTACCACATAAAGACAACACCAGGTCACTATAATAGGGTGTTGTTAAACTTGTTATCAGTACAGCGGAGTACACACTTTGTTTACTAGAGTCAGTGTTGCCAGATCTCCTTGACGATCATTTTTTCCCAACTTCAACGGCATCAGAATTATTTTCCTTTTTACCTCAAGAATTCGTACTGTACCTGTACTGTACATTTACCATCTTCTTGATATTTCGTCTGATGGAAATTTTCCTATTTGCTCTTGAACAATCGTTATTTAATTTTCCCATTGGTATTTCTTTAGTAAAAATTGCCCCTATCTGGCAACATTGTACCAACCTGTGTTTTATTCCTGTTCCTTCTATTCGACTTGACTCTGGCTTCGATATATTATTGAATATCTCACTCTTTTCTTTTTTCTAATCTTCACTCTCTAGAGAATGAATGAATTACAAAAATACTTAAATCTAAAAAGAATAGTTGCTACATTCCTCTCACCAAGCCACAAATAGACCAAATACTCAACTCTGCAATAGAACGCATCTTCCTGGGCAATGGTTTCGGACAAGCCTTTGTATTAATTTATACAACTATTGATTAAAACAAGAGCCTCGCGCTCTACTTAAATTATCCTAAAAACACACCTAAAGCTCTGATAAGTTCACGGCAGCCAAACTGCATCCTTTTCCTCTTTTTCATAATTGAGAGAAGTATCTTTTATCGAGCTAAATCATTATAGGCCACAATACTTATTACTAAATTATTAGTGTAGTGGCTGAGGTTACAGGAGATAATTAATCCTTCTCAGGTACACTCGTGATACATAATTTCTGACCAGAGTGTGAGGAGCAGAAAGCTTCGAATCGCCTGGTATTTATTGCTCATGTCCCCACTCAGTATACACCTATAGAGACTGAGTTCGAATGCAGGGTAGGCTATGTGTGTGTGGTGCCTACTGTTCGTCTCTGGTCAAAGATTACGTATCACGAGTGTACACCTATAGAGACTGAGTTCGAATGCAGGGTATGTGTCATAATGTGTGTGGTGGCTGCTGTTCGTCTCTGGTCAGGGATTACGTATCACGAGTGTACAGTACATACCAACTTGGTTCTCATTACTTTATTCATGTTAGGTTATCGTAGCAGACTTACTGAAAACATGATTTTTTTTCTCGGCTGCAGTAATGGATCTTCATATTTGCACACAAAGTAGTGCTTATTAAAAAATGCTTCCCTTTGTCAATGAAAATCGTCTAGGTTTATCACAAACCTCTGAAAGTAGTTAGCTGTAACTTACAAATAAATGGTAGGGCCTATTGTATATTGTTATACCATTAGGCTTACCTTCTCTGGGTTCATTTCTATGTCTTACTTGATCGATATCAGGAGACACCAAAGCTGAGTGGAGGTTATAGAGTTTGGCAAGTTTACTTTTCTGTGTCGACAAATGTAGCATACAACCGAGGAGATACAGTCTATACCCTACTATTTACACTTATTCGATAAACTCTCATCACTACTGCACTTAATTTCTGTGGCCAACTGACACTGAACATACTGTAGATACTCAGTGTTTCCCTGTTACTTCTCTTGGCTACTATCAACTCTCACTACACTTCACACTGTATTATTGTACTGGTAGATATTGACTCACTCATCGTCCTTGGCTACTGGATAGTTCTACATCTCGAAAATGCAAGAAAATCCCAGAATGTGGTACAAACATATAGCTTACAGAAACATACATTATATATGACAAAGTTGGTGACCTTAGACTTAGATAGGGAGGTAGGTAGGTAGGTAAGTGGAGGGGCTAGGTAGGTAGGGAAGTGGTGGGGATAGGTAGGTAGGGAAGTGGAGGAGATAGGTAGGTAGGTAGGTAAGTGGTGGGGATAGGTAGGTAGGGAAGTGGAGGAGATAGGTAGGTAGGTAAGTGGTGGGGATAGGTAGGTAGGGAAGTGGAGGAGATAGGTAGGTAGGTAGGGAAGTGGAGGAGATAGGTAGGTAGGTAAGTGGAGGAGATAGATAGGTAGGTAGGTAGGGAAGTGGAGGGGATAGGTAGGTAGTTAGAGGGATCGAGGGGGAGGGGGAGAGGATCGCTACTCGCAAAAGAAAGACTGTCTCCTATTTTCTCCACAATTATATTTCTATAAAAGACAATTAAACAGAGAATGCAGTATATATATAAGACAAAATACAGTGCAACATAGGAGATTAAAATGCACAAGTCAGCAACAGTAATAAATAATATCTGTATGCTATATAGAGGACAACTGTTGATATATATTCTACTAATAAGTAACAATATTTCAAGCATAGAATATGTTTGTTAGTAATATTATAAGATACTAAACTGTACACTCTGAAATCGTATTAACATTTGTTTTATCAGCTTAGGTTAACACATCAAAGCTTAATTAGAACTACTAATAAGGATACAATATTGTCTGATTGACTGACTCACAACTAGACAATTGATTGATTGATTGATGGGGAGGAAAACACGAGTGACAGTACAATACCCAAAGTTATTTATCATTATTGGAGGAGAATATTGAGACAAAGGATGGGAAGGCAAAGGCTCTGACGCAAGAACACTATATACAGCTAAGGTAAACAAAAATGAGAGTGACTGAATCCGAGACAGAAGGTGTATACACAAATGACAACTACACGTGAATACTTCTTGTTGTTGTTGTTGTTGTTGTCATTAGAGCCTTCCAGCCAATGATCCCTCGTAAACTTCACCAAAGCCATACACAAACAGCATCTTGCCCAGCCCATTCACCCGATCTATGATGCCACCATGCAAACAGCGGCATCCACCAACATGGCATGGCAGCCGCTACAAAGAGGTTTGAATTAGGCGGGTTCAGACAGCGACAAGAAGGTGAATCTTGGTGATGGGATGATTGGTGCGGCTTTGGCAGAAGTGGAATCCAACAGCTGAGGCGGCTTCCAGTGAAAATCCAAGCCTGTAATAACTCTTGTGAGGCCCACGAGATTATTGAATGAAGCTTTGGTTGGAGGAGGTGTTAGGAACTTTACGTGTGTTGCATTAAACAGTTGGACACAGTGGAATTTCATCCTTAATCAACCGTACAGAAAGTGTAATCCTCTTTCTTCCTCAATCAATCGTCGAGACATTTATATGAGACGATCATCTTTCATCCTCAATCAATCGTCCAGACTCCAAATACAGTATAAACATGGCAATCTTCTTTCATCCACAATCAATCGTCGAGACACATGTGGGGACTTCGATCGTTTTTCATCTTCAATTAATCATCCAAACATGATTATATAGGGCGATATTTTTTCATCCTCTGAAGTCAATCGTAAGAGTTAATAATCGTGTTTCCATTCTTGGTAAACAAACACATCCCCCTCAGCTCCTCCTCCAGGGTAAAGTCTTTGGGGTGGAGGTGGAGGCCATGGAGTTGGGGCAGGGGGCCGAGGTGCTGTGTGAGGGGGTCGTGGAGTGGAGGCAGACGGGCGAGGTGCTCCTGAAGGCCAGTGAGGGGAGGAGCAAGCTGGCGACCTCTCGACACCTGGCCCAGGAAGTAAGTGGTGCCATTTAGGTTTGAGAGTAACACCCGTGCCCCCGATGCCTTCGCTGATTCCACTACTTCCTTCGGTGGGTCCTGTGTATGGCAATGAATAGATCGATACATTACAGATAGAATATTATAAGATACAGAGGTGTCCACATGATTGCTTATAAGTGAAGGGGGAAAAATACAAGAAATTATTTATACATATACGTGAGGTTTTATAATATATCAAAATATACATACTTCAATTAGGCCTATACTTACATGAGCTACATGACTAACTTCAAGTACATAAGGTGACTGAACGCATGAATCTACTCAAAACACTGAATCATCCTTGAATAATAAATGGAAAACACCAAGGGTGGGCGGGGAGGGTGAACAACTGCCCCCCCCCCCTTGCACCCCCCCCCCCCCCTCCTCTTTCGGACGATCATGTTGAGAGAGAGAGAGAGAGAGAGAGAGAGAGAGAGAGAGAGAGAGAGAGAGAGAGAGAGAGAGAGAGAGGGATTAACCTACCCGCCTGTTTGAAGGCATTTATTAGCGAGAGAGAGGTATGGGAGTGATCTAAGGTCAGTGATGAACACACACACACACACACACACACAGATTAACCAACACACTCACCTGTTTGAAGACATTAGCAGCTAGGGAGAGGTATGAGAGTGATGTAAGGTCAGTGATGAATAGATAGGTACACACACACACACACACACACTCACCTGTTTGAAGACATTAGCAGCTAGGGAGAGGTATGAGAGTGATGTAAGGTCAGTGATGAATAGATAGGTACACACACACACACACACACACACACACACACACACACACACACTCACCTGTTTGAAGACATTAGCAGCTAGGGAGAGGTATGAGAGTGATGTAAGGTCAGTAAGGGCAGCAGTGATGGAAGGCCAACAGGTGTCATCCAATCTACACCCAGACAGTGACAGGAGCTTCAGTCCACACCCTCCTCCACTACCACCTTCTTCTTCTCTCCCATTCTTCCCTCCACCTCTACCTCCACTTTCTTCTTTCCCATTCTTCCCTCCACCTTTTCCTCCACTTTCTTCATTCCCATTCCTCCCTCCATCCCCTCCACCTTCTTTTCGTTCTTCTCTCCCATTCTTCCCTCCTCCTTCACCTTCTTCTTCTATGCCATTCTTCCCTTCTCCCCCACTGCCTCTGCCTCCTCCACTACCTTCTTCTCTCCCTTCTTCTTCTCTTCCATCCCCTCCTCCACCTTCTTCTCTTCCATTCCTCCCTCCACCACCATCACCACATTCTCTCCCACTCTCTGCTCCTCGTCCCTCTCCACCACCTTCACTGTCTCCTACGCCTCCTCCTCCTCCTCGTCCACCTCTTCTACCGCCTTCTGCCGCCCCCTTCAGTATAGCGACGCCCCCAGCGCTCCCCAGTGGGTTGAGGTCCATCAGTAGTGCTTCCAGGGACAGGTATGGAGTCCTAGCCAAAGCCACACTCAGGAGTTCGGTGCCCTCCACTCCTGTACACAACACCACCACCAGCAGGAACACCAAGACATAGATTAACTATTAAGGGGGAAGTTTTGTGTTGGTAATTCTGGAGCTACTGAATCCTCCAAACTATTCCAAGCAACAGAACACCATTATTTTTGCTCTTCTGGTCCTGTTTCCTAGCATACTTTGGAGGAATCATGGCACGCCGATGTACTAAAAAAGAATTACTCCCTTAAGAGACCCTGTATTGTTGTCAGAAAATTGGAGGCAAACGAGTCCTTCAAATATTGCCACGAAAAAACACCAATATCGACGGAGCTTGTTTCGTGGCATGGTCAGGAGGAATCAGAAGCCTCTAATTCTCGTACACGATCACAGGGTCCTTAAAGGTGTACAGTCACGAGCACTAATAAGTATACCGCTTTGGTTGAAGCTTTGAACAGTCCAATTCACCAACGAACTAATTCCAATGGAGATCTTATTGTGTATTTATTTACTGTCTCTAGGTATTCAAAGCACACCTGAATACTTATTAGTGCTCGTGACTGTACAGTACTATACTTACATTTTATTTTCTCAATCTATTTCTGTTAACTTATGAAATGTAAGCAGCTGTTTGTGTTTTGTCAAATATTGTATTAAATGTTCAAGTACAGTAGCACTCCATGATAATAATAATAGTAATAATAGTAGTAATAATAATAATAATAATAAAAGTAATAATAATAATAGTAATAATTATAGTAATAGTAATAATAACTTTTGGGCGAATTGAAGGTCTAGTGATTCCTCCAAAGTCTTCCAGAAAACAACAGACAAGTATGGTACCCCAAATATATTGTATGAGAATAGTGATCTACATTTGTTATATATACAGTTTATAGGACTACTTATGTATACTCGTATATGCACAACATTGAACATATATTCCTCAGACAACGAGAATGTTTGTATATTCTAAATCGTCTGGCGTTAGTCTAACCACATTATCTAAGACACAAGCTGTTGCTATGGGTGTACAGTATTGAATTACCCAGTGATAGTGTTAATTAAATTGTTCACATAGAAATAGAAAACTCAATTTTTTCCCAACTTTTTGTGGATAATTCACTATTCTCTAAAATATATCTAAAATATAAAAATAATAAAAACAAAACAGTCTGCATTTCCTTCCTCACTCACTCACTGACTCACCTATGTCATTTTACTATAGGATGAGGACTTTAGCAATACGGTCCAATGTACACACACACACACACACACACACACACACACACACACACACACACACACACACACACACACACACACACACACACACACACACACACAAAGAAAATGAAAATAAATAAATAAATAAATAAAGAGTCTACACATCCTTCCTTCCTCACAGACTCACCTATGTCATTGTGCTGAAGGTTGAGTAGTTTGAGGGGTATGGAGGTAATGAGGTCGATAAGGAAGGGTATAGAGGATGAGGTGAGACTGTTGTGGCGTAGGTCTAGGGAGGTGAGGGCAGGGTGGGTACGTAGGCCACTCACCAACTCTTCCACTTTGACATCGTCTAGACAACTCTCGCTAATCCTGTGTTGTGTTGTGTGTGGAAAAACGAGACTCATATAAAAACGACTGATAAAGGCTGATTCACAATGTAACATCACGGCACCGTCACGTCACGTCACATTAATAAAAATAAATTATCCATGCTAACAAAAAATGAGTATGTTCACACTACACCCTCACATCACGTCATGGCACAGTCACGTCACGTCATATTAATAAAAAAATCATCCATGTCAACACTACCCTCACGTCACGTCACGGCAGCGTCACATTGCTGT
The DNA here is from genome assembly GCA_033782935.1 of Petrolisthes cinctipes. Classification (NCBI taxonomy): domain Eukaryota; kingdom Metazoa; phylum Arthropoda; class Malacostraca; order Decapoda; family Porcellanidae; genus Petrolisthes; species Petrolisthes cinctipes. The sequence continues at coordinate 94,643 of JAWQEG010002292.1, forward strand.
TATTAGTGTGAACGACTATACCCAGTACGGTACTATTGCTATTATTGCAAACATCTTTAAACCATGGAAGTCTATGAGGTGCCATGATGCCTACTCGGAGAATGGGCGGGAAGCAGTATTAAGGGAACCTGTGTTGTAGTCAGAAAATTTGGGGTAAATGAGTCCTTCAAGTATTGCTACTAAATACCACCTATAAGGAAGGAGCTGGTTTCGTGGCATGGTTAGGTGGAATCAGAAGCCTCCATTTTTTTATACACGATCACAGGGTCCATAAGAACTGTATACTGACTGACTCGACCCCTTGCTGCTCTCAGGTGTGTGTGTGTGCTATATAAGCTCAAAAAGACGCTTGGACTATAGCGATAAAACTAACCATAGGATATCCTTAAAAATAGCCTCATTGCCTTACCCATCTCATTGTGACTGACACACTTTTCTCCCAACCTAACCTAACCTAACCTAACCTAACCAGGGGTCGAACCAGTATACAGTTCGTAATATTACGGGCGGGAACTGGACGTAAGGTGCTGTTGACGGAAGGGTGATGTGATGTGACGTGATGTGATGTGATGTGATGTGACGTGATGTGATGTGATGTGACGTGATGTGATGTGATGTGACGTGATGAATAGTCTGAATACATGACACAGGTGACAGAAAAATAGGGCCTATTGTAGTTGTGTCTATGTGTATGTCTCTACTAACTTGTGTCCCCTTGTCTCATTTTCTCTCTATTTATCTGACTGTCTATATCTTTCCTTAATTATATACATACATTGTTATCTGACTGACCTGAGCTGTGTAAGGGCAGGAGTGGCGGTGGTAAGGGCTGAAGCAAGGGCAGCCACCTCCTGTAGTGTGGCCCCAGCGCTGGACTCCCCCCTCCCCCCACCACCACCACGCCCCTCACTCCCACCTTCGCTTACGTCACGGTACCTCAAACTCAGAACCTGCATGACACATCAAAAATATATCAAGGGGAAAAATGATGATAATGACATGAATATTGAACACACACACACACACATTCACACACACACACACACACACACACACACACACACACACACACACACACACACACACACACACACACACAATTAACTGCAGGGGGGAAATAACAGCGATAACGATGCCATGAAGTTTGAACACACACACGGACACTACACAACGTCTTTTCTTTACACACACACACACACACACACACACACACACACACAATAAATTTAATGTAAATTAATTACGAAAACAACACCAACAGTCAATGACGTTGAGAAAGGGAGAAGAATGAGGGAAAGAAGGACAGAGGGAGAGAGGGACAGGGGAAGAGAGGGGCTGAGGGAGAGAGGGACGGGGGACAGAGGGACAGAAGAAGAGAGGGACAGGGGTTGAGAGGAAGAGAAGGAGGGGTGAGCAAAGTTGAACTTATCTGACCTCGAAGGTGAGTGACCCAGGGTGAAAGACAGAGCATGAATGAATAATTTAATCAAAAGAGTACATGCCTTGAGGGTCGAGACTGACTGACTGACTGACTGACTAACCTGAAGGCGAGGCAGAAGGTGTAGAAGCTGTGGCAAGTCAGGTGAGGTGGTGGCAGACTCCCCGGAGACCCCTTCACTCTTTCTAAGACACACAACACAACACATACGTAAGTAGAGGAACGCACAAAACAACACAACACAATACCAATATAACACAATACAACACAACACAATACAATACCAATACAACACAACACAACACAACACCAATACAACACAACACATAAGTAGGTAGAGGAGCGCACAACATAACGCAACACAACACCACACAACACAATGTCGCGAAAGAAGGAAATACTACCCGCTTACAAGAAGATCTTAGGAAGATCGGGGAGTGGTCTGACACGTGGCAAATGCCATTTAACGTGAACAAATGCAAAGTTATGCATATAGGCCACAGAAACCCCCGAACAGAGTATAACCTTAAGGGCAATGCTCTCGTAAGCACTGATACTGAGAAAGACTTGAGTGTAACTATTACCAGCGACCTCAAGTTCTCAAAGCAGTGTATTGAGGCTGAGAAGAAAGCCCAAAGGATGTTAGGGTACATAAAGCGACAGTTTGGATACCGGAACAAGGAGATAGTACTTTGTTTGTACAATTCCCTTGTCCGACCGCACCTGGAGTATGCAGTCCAGTTTGGGAGTCCTTCTTACCGAAAGGATATCGCGAGATTAGAACGAGTGCAAGCCAGGGCAACCAAATGTAGACTACAGGGACATTTTCCAACTCAGTGAGGGCACAACCAGGAATCATGGCTACAAACTTGAACTGAAGCGATACAACCGTGATCTGTGTGGTAAATTCTTTACATACAGCATCTGCGGTACTTGGAATGCGCTTCCTGCTGATGTAGTCAACAGCAACTCTGTGGATCAGTTCAAGTCCAGATTAGACAAAGTCTTAAATCACCGTCTAGGTGTTTAAGCCGTTGTGCGAGTGTTCCTTGATGGTTTCACATGACACATTCGAGGATGGTCGCCTACTTGCGCAACTAAACCAACAGGTACCCTCTTTGTATGGATCGTAAGGTCCCCTAGGGTACTTCTTTTCCTTGTAACTCCTTGTAACACAACATAACACAATACAACACAACACAACACAACACAACACAATATAACACAACACAACGTAACACAACACAATACCAATACAACACAACACAATAACATAACACAACACAACACAACACAACAACACAACACAACACAACAACAACACAACACATAAGGGGAGAGTTAATAACACAACACAACATAACACAACAACGTAACACAACACAACACAACAACACAACACAACACATAACACAACACA
>JAWQEG010002292.1:100000-112500 GCA_033782935.1 Petrolisthes cinctipes
TTGGTTACACATACATACATATATACATACATACATACATACATACTAATTACATACATACATACATACATACAAACTAATTATATACTTACACACATACATATTAATTACATACATACATACATACTAATTACATACATACTTACATACATCATACATACATACAACATACATACATATATACATACATACATACATACATACCTTGCAAGGCTACGTGAGGAGGTGGGTAGTGGGCACGGGCACGTCTTAGCCAATAGAGGTCAGTGAGGGGCAGACTGAGGGCCAAGGTCAAGGGAAGGTCAGGGCTCAGGTCGGCACACACCTCGGCAAGGTCACGGGTACTCAGATGACCCAGTGGTGTGACCTCTGGCGGGGGAGTAATGATGAAGGGGGTCATCTAATTATTATAGAGGTCATCTAATTATTATAGAGGTCATCTAATTATTAAAGAGGTCATCTAATTATTAAATCGGTCATCTAATTATTAAAGAGGTCATCTAATCATTAAAGAGGTCATCTAATTATTAAAGAGGTCATCTAATTATAAAAGAGGTCATCTTCTGTCTGAGGGGTGATGGGGTAAAAAGGATTAAGGGGGTCATCTTTTGTTGGTGGGCTATTCTTTCCTTCACAACGTCTATATCACAAAGTAACCCAACCCAACACAACACAACACAATACAACACAACACAACACAACTCAACACAATACAACCCAACGCAACACAACACAATACAACACAACACAACGCAACACAAAACAATACAACACAACACAATACAACACAACTCAACACAATACAACCCAACGCAACACAACACAATACAACACAACCCAACGCAACACAACACAATACAACACAACACAACGCAACACAAAACAATACAATACAACGCAACACAACACAACGAAACACAACACACATATTCTGACTTACCTGTAACATTCTTGGCAATTACTCGAATGCAGTATACTCTCAGCTCCTCCACCATCATTCATTCACTCCTTCTCTCTCTCTGTGTCACTTCACTAATACGACTATGGAATAACAGGAGGTACAGTCACGAGCACTAATAAGTATACAGCTTGGAACAGTTCAATTCACCAACGAAATAATTCCAATGGAGATCGTATTGTGCATTTATTTACTGTCCCTAGGTATTCGAAGCACACCTGAATACTTATTAGTGCTGTTGATGTGTTCGTGACTGTACGTACGTTGTGTGCAAAGTAATGTTTATATTGTGTACAACTGGTGGAAATGGATTAATTCTATCGGGTTAGGCCAAACAGACCATGTAGCACACTCATATACTCCACTCCACAAAGTTTGGATGCAGTGAAGAGTATCGAACCCAAACCATATGGAAAGGGAATAAGATTTTCTACCACCATTCCATCAACAGACCAACTCGGTGATCCCTTCCTGTGTGAATAGATCAGCTGTCACTGTGATGGTTTGTTTATCCCGCGGCCATATTGTTTGTGTGGTCGTCATGGTAACGCTACTGCACCAGCTGACATTCTTGGCGTCAATTTTGAAATAATGTATTTTATCGTATTTCTTTCATTTCTTTTAATCTCTCTTCATACCGTTACAGTAAGGCAAAAATAAATTAAATAAACTCACCACACCTACAGACCACCTTCACCACGAAACCAAAATCCTCAAGATCTTGAAATGAGAGGCACACAAACACTTGCTGCAGCCTCCACAAACCCACACCATCCACTACACTACATGGCTGGGAACATCAAAACAACACCCAGCACAAGATATAACTCACAAATACTATCATCTCTTACACCCTGTCCACCCCAAACCAGTCTCCAGAAACATATCCATACTCAAATAACCCACCAATCCATCCAAAAAGTTAAGAACAACACTCAGATGCATGCACCACCTCCTGGCATCCACCCATCAGAATCCTCCCTTCCCCGTGAGGACAGAGTCCACTTGGCCAGGCTGCGATGTGGCCACCACCCGGTCCTTCTGACATATCAGAAGCTAGATGGAGCCATTGTAGATACCTGTCCGGGATGCAACACAGCACCCCATTCTATTAAACATATTATGGAAGACTGCAATGTACACAACCACACTCTCCAACAACACAACATACACTCTCTGAGGGCACTGTGGGAAAGCCCGGTTCAGGCCATGACCTTCCTCAGGAGCTCGGGGCTGCTTGGTCAAACAGCTTGAGGAACTTCAACAACTAACAACTCATGTAAGGAATAATAAATACAAATATAAGTGCCTTGTAAACTAGAATCTTTATTGATAATGGCACAGGAGACTAGGAGTGTTGGGGTATATACTCAACACCCAACACTTTAATTAATACATTATAAGGTTTTATAAACATCTACATTAAAGTTAATTAAACTACACTTTGAAATAAACATTATATATGTACTTTGCTTCCCGAGAGGAAAATAGAACATCAGAATAATAAATATTTACAATAAATCAAATCACATGACACATAATGTTGATCCATTTACTTGGTAAGGGGGAAGTACAGTGCTGGTAAATCTGGAGCAACTGATTCCTTCAAGTTATTCCAAGCAACATTATTTTGGGTTAATCTGGTCATTTTTTTTTTTGGCATACAGTATTTTGGAGGAATGAAGGTACTCCAATTAATGTACCAAAAGTATACTAACCCCATGAAAGCTACAGATTCCTCCATTTAAACTAAGAAACAACATGACAAATAAATAACATCAAGATCTGTTTCTCGGAACATTTTGAATGATTCAGTTGCCTCCCAAATATGCAAACCCCAAATATTGTCTTCTGTAGGTGGTTGTCAATTGTTGTTGAAGGTCACCAATTCCTCCAAACTACTCTACAAAACGACAACATCCACTCAAATAAAGTGGCACTAGTCTGTTTCCTGGCACGTCTTGTGGAATCCATATCCCTCCTACCAGTACTGTACACACACAACACATGGATCACACGTTTATTATACAGATGCTGGGAAACAAAAGCAAAGAGTTTATTTATCATCATATACTTCTCAGATCAAGAGTTTGGCTCAAGATATTTACTCCTCGCATCTTCGCATTCTTAAGTTATATATTCCTGGCACTCTAAGTAATTTTTTCCCAGCACTTATTTACTCCTCATACTCTAAGTTATCTATTTCTTGTGCTCTAAAATATCTATTCCTCGCAGTCAAAGTTATATACTCCTTGCACTCAAAGTTATTTATTCTCGTACTCTCAGTTAAACATAATAACTATTTTCACTTATTTACTGTTTAGCGAAGACTTTTTTTTATGGTTAATTAGAGGCTCCTGATTACTCCACAAACTATGTTACAGATGATTTCTCATTAGTAACCACTGGGGTCATCGTGTTTCCTGGCATAGTTTGGAGGAATCATTAGTCCTTCAATTCACCAAAAAAGTCTCTCCTCAATTAATCTACTTTCAGGAATGATTAACAAACACCTTACTCTTCAGGAGGTATTATTTAACTTCTTCTTTGAGGCAAAGGCTCTTTGTTGATTAATTCACATTGCAAAATAATATGAACTGTGTGAAGAAGAGCGTTTCCCTTTAAGTAGTAGTTTAATAATATTACCCTAAGGCTCTTCCTCCTGATGTAAATTTTATTGTACTTTGGCTGCAGAAGTTTGTTGCCCTAAGAAATGGGAAAGTTGAGGAAATACATGAACATTTTAAAACCAGCAAATCACATCTATAATAACTGAAGGTCTACATACAACTTACACTGCTCTCTCCATGCAAAGAGGAGTGAGTATATACAGTTTCTTTAGGCAACAAGTGTGATCTATAACTAAATTGTTGGAAGAATAATCTCACATATATTTTACAATGATAAAGATGACAAAGTAAAGGGGAAAATAGAAGAGTGTGTGAAGCCAAAATGGCCTTGTAGTTGCCAGTGAGGAGACAGCAAGCATGAAGGAAAAAAAAGGAAAGGAAGGAGAGTTGAAAAGAGCAAAGAAAGGGATCAGCTCTGGTCCGAAGGAGAGCACAAATCCTTAAAGTATTGTCCACATCCTAGTTGGCAATATTCCCATATAGAGTTCATTAATAAAGAGTAACATCAATAAATACTATGCACTGACATTTCCATAAAATTTAGCTATACATAAATATATACTGTACATTACATGAAATCAAAACAACATTGGTTATTTCTTGAAAAACATTAAGAATCCTTAACCTAGCCAATCTATTAATTTGGGATATAATTACAGTATGTCTGGGAATTGGAGGCTCCTTACTCCTTCATACTACACCACTCAACAGTATGTTCAGTTTACACAGGGAGTCATGTTTTGTAACACAGGTAGTGAATTATCAATGGAACAATCATTGGTGTAATTGCCTGATGATTGGGTATAAAGGACTCTAGTCATATTATGATACATTAAAAATTAAAGCCTGATAATCTGAGTTTATATTGATTAATGGAATAGAAAGGAATGGTTGTGTAGCCAACTACTCAATAGTGGTAGTTGATGTTTACAGGTAAGTGATGCAGGTATGGGATTATTATACTGTATAGTAAATTGTTTGGAAATAGTACATACAGTAGTGTTACGGACAAGATATAGTCTATACAGAGAACAGTAGAGTGAGAGTGACTTGGTGTGGTGGCAAATTAAATGTTGTGTACTACATGATGGGTTTCAATCAACATAACCCCTAGAGAGGCAGTTACAATATGTATACAATTAATTACTACTTAAAAACCACAAATGATGATGACAATCAAGGGTGTGAATGAACACGTACATACAACTGATAAACGAACAACTCCAAAGAGTAACACGAGTGAGTGATTCAACAAGCAAGGGAGTGCACTGGTCCCCATGGGTATGTGGCTCACCTCCTGTGATGGGATGTGGGTGCTTTGGTTTGGGATGCTTGGCTCACAACTGCATTGATTTCAACATGTGGGTGGCTCAGTTTACAGTTCAGTTGACCGAGTATTGAAAAAACGACCGCCCTAGGACTGGAAGACTTTGTAGGTCCGTGTAAGATGAGGCAGGAGGTGACAGATAGGAGGGACAGCAAGCATGAAGGAGACAAAAGGAAAGGAGGGACAGATAAAGAATTGAAATTACAAAAATCACATATGAATACCAGTGAGGTTAAATGAAGATGTACGACCACACAGCCTTTCCAACAAACCTAAACACAGGGCAGTAGGCAAGAATATCTGTGGTGTTGACAATGATTCAATACAGGTATGATGGTTCTGTACTTGGTGTAGCTAGGGTGTTGTTGTACCATTACCACGTCATCGTCAACACCCCGTCAATGTTCTTATATTAGGCGCATAGACTGGTGTTGTTCATGATGAGAGTTCCCAGTTATCAACTTGCAGCAGTAAGGAGAGACTTTAACCACGGGACTTGACACTTACAAAAAAAATATATCGCTATTGGGAAACTGTGCAGCCACTCTGCATATATTATTTGGTAAGTGATTCGAGTATTTACATATTTACACAAGGCGAATCTGTCACAGTAAAGCTAATAACCGTGGACACAGATATCATATTAAAGCTATGGTACAATGAAATACACTTAGAAAAATGTCATAATTTAAGGACCCTGTGATGTAGTCAGAAAATTTGGGGTTACAAAGTCCTTCAAACAAGGCCATGAAACACCACTTATATTGAAGGAGATTATTCTGTGGCAAAGTCAGGAGGAATCATGAGCCACTAATTCTCTTACATCATCACAGGGTCTTCACCTAGTGTTCCATGTGGGTAATATCAATAATGCTCACAACATCATGGAGAATTGTTGAAAGAGTAAGTACCAGCCTACAATAATTACAATCATGTGGTATAACATTAGAGAAACTGTTATTTGTAGAAGAAGGCAAGGGAATGTAGAAAATAGAAGATCTGAGTACACTGAGATGGGACAACTTAGATCAATATGAATTAAAATATGCATCAACCTGACAGAATGGAACAACACCATATGGTGAGGAGACTCAATGGATGACGAATTACTACCGCTTTGACCTGAAGGAGCAGCGGTGAAATATGATGTCGTCAAAGAAGACTCCCATTCATATAGTGTTGTTATTTAAAGTGGTAGTATAGTGTTGGTAAATATGCAGCAAGTGATTTCTCTAATTCTGTTTCCTGGCATATGTACTTTGGAGGAATCAAGGCACTCCAATGTACCAAAAGTATATTACACCTCAAACAACCTTGAACAGTCATGGGTGTAGGGAAGAAGCAATGAGAGAAAGAGATGGATTATTGATGCTGAAGAAGGCTCAGTAGTAGTGGTGGTCCTTGAGGCGCCAGAGTTTGATGTAGGAAGGAACCGATGGGAGAAAGTGGGACTGACGCTGTAGATAAAGGAAGGAACCGATGGGAGAGAGTGGGACTGATGCTGTAGATAATGTAGAAGGCTCAGTAGTAGGGCTGTAGATATTGTAGTAGGCTTAGTAGTAGTGGTCATCAGGGTGTGAAAGAGAGATGGACTGATGCTGCATGTGCTGAAGGAGGCTCAGTAGTAGTAGTAGTAGTAGTAGTGTGGACTAATTCTGTCTACACTGAAGGAGGCTCAGTAGTAGTGGTCGTCGAGGTCCCTGAGTCTGATGTAGAGGCAGCAGGCAAGGAGGATACCAAACACCTGGAGGAGACACAACCCACAACCCACCGCCCCCATCACTAACAAGTGTCGAGCCAACTCCTCTTCAAGGCGGTGAATGCAACCCTGCAATACACAGCAATGATGGTTAGGGTCATGTGCTGTAAATGAGGAATGAAATAGATAGATAGATATATAAAGATAAATAGATAGATAAATAAAGATAAATAGATAGATAGAAGGATGAATAGACAGACAGACAGACAGACAGACAGAGATAGATAGATAGATCGATAGATATAGAGAGAGAAGAGAAGAGAAGAGAAGAGAATAGAAGAGAAGAAAAGAAAACAATAAGAAAGACACGACCAAACCCATAATACAAACACCAACCAACCAACCAGGATGCCACTCACGTTGTACCAGATGTTTGAAGGATGGTCCCGGACACCACAGTAAGGTGATGGAGTCTTACAGCACGAATCAGGTACTGTGTTGTTGAGTTCAGGGTCTGACTTGAGCCACACACTGTCCCTCCACTCACTGAATATCACGGCACCACAACACTCGTACTGTATTGGGGTGGGAGGGGAATACGAGAATTTTTAGTACCCACTCAGTATACACAAGACAGTGACGATTTATTATGTCACGAATATACAGTAATTATATATATGTGTGCTTTTACTCTCGCTGCATGCACACACATACTATTCTCATCCTTGCTCCCTCCCTCAATGCCCAAGGTCCCTGTGGGTTACTAAGGTTAACCACATTCCACATTTGAAACACCTCACTCGCCATGCTGTAAGAATAGTGAAATTAAAAGGTGGTGGGAGGAGAAATAATCTTCTTGGTAAACTTGCTTAAGACTTACTTCTTGACTCGCCTGCTTCTGTATTCCGTTGATGGTGTTGTTATAGTTAGTTGGTTGGTGACATGGAAATACAATGCAAACCCACTCAACTCCAAACAAAAACTAAACACACACACACTTCCACAACAAACATACCGCACAGACACACTCACCACCACACAAAAACCAAACACACACACATTCGCCTCGACACAAAACATACTGCATACACACTCAACTCCAAACAAAAACCAAACACACACACACACGCACTCACCTCGACACAAAACGCACACACCTCCACACAAAGCAAAGGCACACACACTTACCTCGACACAAAACAAACACTCACTCACCTCGACACAAAACAAACACACACTCATCTCTACACAAAACAAACACTCACTCACCTCGACACGAAACAAACACACACTCACCTCGACACAAAACAAACACTCACTCACCTCGACACGAAACAAACACACACTCATCTCTACACAAAACAAATACACTCACCAAGACCCAAAACAAACACACTCACCTCGACCCAAAACACACACACACACACACAGAGACACTCACCTCCACCTGCATTTTGTCGATGGCGTTGGTGACTGTGGGGTCGACTTGGTAATGCGTTACAAAAGTGACTGGGAGTGTGTGTGAGAGTTCGTCCATAATCTGTTCCTCATACACGTAAGCCAGCACTCCAGCAGCTCCCTCCACCACCAACACCACCAGCACCAGGAATGTGTACTGTGGAAAACACAACCATGATGTTATTTTTATGTTCTGACCGACCCCATCTTCACTCCGTCGACAACACGATGATGTCATTTGACGCTCTGGCATTCATGTTTTTAAGGAGGTATATAGCACATTGTTTTGGGTGGTAAATCTGGAGTAAATTATTCCTCCAAACTATTCCAGGCAACAGGATACATTATACTTTTCCTCTGGGTCTATTTCCTGGCATACTTTGGAGGACTCAAGGTGTTCCAATCTATCAAACGTATACTATCCCCTTAAAGTTTATGTACCGCACAGGGCTAACAAAGATTTAATTTGTGGCTCTAAATGAAAGCAAGGTAGATACCGTATGATATGATAAGTAAGTAAATAGAAAGGTATAATACATTAACACCAATTAACTAGCCAAAGAAATGCTATAACAAACAATTAACGTGACGAGAAGGAACCTGAAGCCAGATTCGGCCATAAGTTGCTGCTTCTGTGTTGAAATGGTACAAAAGAAATTGACTGACTACATAATATATTACGATCCCTTTACACTTATAAGGACTGCACTGACCACACTCAAATACTGTAAGTCAAACAATACACACGTGATCATTTATAAACAGAACAGATTAAGTCAGGGAACTGTAATTCACGAGATGAGCAGATTAATTAACTGAATATGTAAACAAATAAATGATAAATAAACAAATGCATGCACAAATATCAGTTTATCTGTACAAACTAAATAAATTAATAAGTACATGCACAAATATCAATATGTAAATAAATAAACAAATAAATAAATAAAATACATGCATGCACAAAAAAATATCAATATGAATAACTAAAAAAAATACTGTATAATATAACACTGAAATAAGGTACAGTTGGCAGCACTTATAACTGGTACAGGGAAAAAATAGGACTGACAACGCACACTTTCAGATACACGAAACAGACACACTTCAAACGGGTCCCTTATCAAACATAGAATAGGACGCGTCGCCTCTACACACAACAACAACAACAACATCCCATCCTACCCAACGCTCACAGAGGGGTCCCAAGTTTCAGGTGTGTCTGTTCCATATGTCCGCAACTGTACCATCCAGATATATATATATAAGTGCTGGCGGAAACTGCATGTACACTCGCAATCCAAAATATGTACCCAGGCTTGCTTCGAATAGCCTGATCGAGTATTAAGCGAGCTGAAGCATTTATGAAACAGGATAAGCGTTGTAATTGGTTCACTAGTATGACAAATGATTCGAAACTTCAACAAGACCTGGATACAAATTTTGGATTGTGAGTGTGCCAAGATTATAATATACTAATGAGACCCACCACGAGGAGACAGCATCGGTCCTCCCTCAGCACGGCACAGCAGGCGAGGAGGGCAGCTACCAGAGCCACCACCCCGGCCACCAGTAGCAGGTATGAAGTGGTGGCATAGTTGATGGTTCGTAGGAGACTGACGTAGTCGTGTTTGGCACTCACTGTCCATATTCCCACACCAAGCACAGCAGCTCCTCCCACCTGTACACAAACATACAAACATCTATTATATTTGAGCGTCTATCATAATTCGTGTACTCATAGATATGTTCAGCCACAATCTAATATCCACCGACACTTTCCTTCAATCGTAGTAAATATCTTGGTAATAAAGAACAACACGTGTATCATTTTGCAGCACCTCAAAATAATAATGATTGAGAGGGTTGAGTTGACATAAGGTGTTATTGTATGCAGGGCTGGGGATTCGTATTCATATTCGAATAATTCTTTTCAGACATCAATAGGTGTGTGTTTTGTGGCAAAATTTGAAGGACTCATTTACCTCCAATTTTCTGACCACATCACAGGGTCCCTTAAGAAAGATTAAAAGAATCACAGTATATATCTTCAGGGGAGGGTATAAATTTGGCAATTTTAGGGAAAATTATTCCTCCAAACTATTCCCAGCAACAGACCTCCATTATTTTCGTTAATCAGGTCCTGTTTCCTGGCATATATACTTTGGAGGAATCAAGGGCACTCCAATGTACCAAATAGTATACTATCCCTTTAACATCTATTTTCATTATATACCACTTGTGTTATAATATACGTGAGGGCGTTTATCATTACACTTCCTTATACGAAGAGAACGATATGTCAAGGGGGAGTTTAACGCTGGACTATATAGGGAGAACCACTTTTAAGGTGGTAATTATTTTTTGGTACATTGGAGTGCCTTGATTCCTCCAAAGTATGCTGGGAAACAGGACCAGAAGAGCAAAAATAATGGTGTTTTGTTGCTTGGAATAGTTTGGAGGATTCAGTTGCTCCAGACTTACCAACACAAAACTTCCCCCTTAAGGGACCCTGTGATATAGTCAGAAATTTTGGAGGTAAATGAGTCCTTCAAATATTGCCACGAAACACACACCTATATGGAAGGAACTTGTTTCGTGGTATGGTCAGGAGGAACCAGAAGCCTCCAGTTCTCGTACACGATCACAGGGTTAAGGAGACAATATTTTTGGAGGCAACTGTACATCAGAGCATCTTAATTCCTCCAAAGTATACCAAGAAAACAAGACCAGATGAACAAAAATAATGGTGGCTTGTTGCTTGGAATAGATTGGAGGAATCAGTTGCTTCACATTTACCACCACCACCAACACTGTATTGTACTTCCCTCTTAATAAGGTCTGAGGTAATTATAAAGTCTTTTGTCTGAGTCTCGTTAAGGGGGAAGTTTTGTGTTGGTAAGTCTGGGGCAACTGAATCCTCCAAACTATTCCAAGCAACAAAACACCATTATTTTTGCTCTTCTGGTCCAGTGTTTCCCAGCATACTTTGGAGGAATCAAGGCACTCCAATGTACCAAAAAAGAATTACCACCTTAAGAAAGAAGACTCCGAGCCCATTTATTTAACAAGGATCCTGTGATTGTGATAGAGAACTGGTGGGTGAATATGGTGGATGAAATAAGTAGATAGTGATAGAGAACTGGTGGGTGAATATGGTGGATGAAATAAGTAGATAGTGATAGAGAACTGGTGGGTGAATATGGTGGATGAAATAAGTAGATAGTGATAGAGAACTGGTGGGTGAATATGGTGGATGAAAAAAGTAGATAGTGATAGAGAACTGGTGGGTGAATATGGTGAATGAAATAAGTAGATAGTGATAGAGAACTGATGGGTGAATATGGTGAATGAAAAAAGTAGATAGTGATAGAGAACTGATGGGTGAATATGGTGAATGAAATAAGTAGATAGTGATAGAGAACTGGTGGGTGAATATGGTAGATGAAATAAGTAGATAGTGATAGAGAAATGGTGAATGAAACAAGTAGATAGTGATAGAGAACTGATGGGTGAATATAGTGAATGAATACTTAGATAATGATAGAGTATGTGTATATATTAATGTATGGTGTAGCGAGGGAAGATGAAGATAAGAGTATTACTGATTTATATTGTGTATAAGGGTAAGAAGTAGGTCTGTATAGAAGGAGTATAGAGGGTGAATATCAAGATAGAGATGGAGGGTCTGTATAGAAGGAGTATAGAGGGTGAATATCAAGATAGAGATGGAGGGTCTGTATAGAAGGAGTATAGAGGGTGAATATCAAGTTAGAGATGGAGGGTCTGTATAGAAGGAGTATAGAGGGTGAATATCAAGATAGAGATGGAGGGTCTGTATAGAAGGAGTATAGAGGGTGAATATCAAGATAGAGATGGAGGGTCTGTATAGAAGGAGTATAGAGGGTGAATATCAAGATAGAGATGGAGGGTCTGTATAGAAGGAGTATAGAGGGTGAATATCAAGATAGAGATGGAGGGTCTGTATAGAAGGAGTATAGAGGGTGAATATCAAGATAGAGATGGAGGGTCTGTATAGAAGGAGTATAGAGGGTGAATATCAAGATAGAGATGGAGGGTCTGTATAGAAGGAGTATAGAGGGTGAATATCAAGATAGAGATGGAGGGTCTGTATAGAAGGAGTATAGAGGGTGAATATCAAGTTAGAGATGGAGGGTCTGTATAGAAGGAGTATAGAGGGTGAATATCAAGATAGAGATGGAGGGTCTGTATAGAAGGAGTATAGAGGGTGAATATCAAGATAGAGATGGAGGGTCTGTATAGAAGGAGTATAGAGGGTGAATATCAAGATAGAGATGGAGGGTCTGTATAGAAGGAGTATAGAGGGTGAATATCAAGATAGAGATGGAGGGTCTGTATAGAAGGAGTATAGAGGGTGAATATCAAGTTAGAGATGGAGGGTCTGTA
>JAWQEG010002293.1:0-45000 GCA_033782935.1 Petrolisthes cinctipes
GGTTGACTGATTGGTTGGTTGGTTGGTTGATTGTTTGATTGATTGGTGGGTTGGTTGATTGTTTGATTGATTGATTGGTGGATTGATTGGTTAGTTGGTTTGTTAGTTGACTGATTGATTGCTTTGTTATAATATTTTAGATTTGTAGTTGGTTGTTTACGAAATGTTGTCAATATTTTTTCGTTCGATATTTTAGACCGTAGTTGCGTAATAATAAGTCACTGTACACATTCCACTCACCTCCTTCCTTCACTCTGAGAAAATATATAATAAAAAATGTTTCCCTTCAACCTTGGACACCCCGAAGCTTATGTTGACTTGACATGAGTTATTAGAAAGTCACGTGACGAATGACATATTGTACTGTACATGACGGTCACACACAAAAGTTTAGTAGTAGCCTAGTTTAGTCTCTGTCTGTTTTGTTTTTGTGTGTGTCTCTGTGTGTGTTTGTTTGTTTGTTTGTTTGTGTGTGTGTGTGTGTGTGTGTGTGTGTTTGTGTGTGTGTGTGTGTGTGTGTGTGTGTGTGTGTGTCTCTCTCTCTCTCTCTCTCTCTCTCTCTCTCTCTCTCTCTCTCTCTCTCTCTCTCTCTCTCTGTGTTATTTATTTTTATCTATTTGCTTTTTATTTTGCCTGTGTGTATTTGAAGTCAAAATAATAAATGCTACTGTGTATACATCAATACATATCATCAAATGTATACTGTATATTTCCGTATCATTTAGACACACACACACACACACACAAACAAAATAAGTCTCCACAATGCTGGGGAGAGGGAACAAACACAAATATGCAGCGACTGTACACACAAACACACACAAAAACACCTCAGGAACACAACAACACCTCGGGAACACCACAACCCCTAGGTAACACAACAACACCTCTGGAACACCACAACACAATCCTCCAAGTCAGTAGCGGTATAGGAGGTCGTGTATGTTGTGGAAATCTGCCGAAGGAATCACGGTATTGCAGAAGGTATTATTATTGGTATGGCAATTCGAGGTGAAGAGTTGGCAAGTAGGCTAGCCTACTGTACCGGCACCATTAGGCTACCACAGCCAGCCAGTGAGTGAGTGAGTGAGTGCGTTAGTTAGTTAGTTAGTTAGTTAGATAGTCAGTCAGTTAGTTAGTTAGTTAGTTAGTTAGTTAGTTAGTTAGTCAGTCAGTCAGTCAGTCAGTTAGTTAGTTAGTTAGTTGGTTAGTTAGCTAGTTAGCCAGCCAGCCAGCCAGCCAGTCAGTTAGTTAGTTAGTCAGTCAGTCAGTCAGTTAGAGTCAGCCAGGCAGTCAGTCAGTCAGTTAGTTAGTCAGGTCGGGGAAATGTGGGAATGCTGTCGTGTTGAACAAGGAAAACAAGCAAGGAAGCAAGCAAGTGTGAGAACCAAGCAAGGAAGCAAGCAAGTGTGAGAACCAAGCAAGGAAGCAAGCAAGTGTGTGAAATAAGAAAGTGTGAGAAACAAGCAAGGAAGCAAGCAAGTGTGAGAAACAAGCAAGTGTGTGAAATAAGTAAGGAAACAAGCAAGTGTGTGAAACAAGCAAGGAAACAAGCAAGTGTGTGAAACAAGCAAAGAAAAAAAAATAATATAATAATAAATCAATCAATCAATCAATCAATCTTAAATGGAAAGATGTTAAATAAACAAAAGATTATTATTATTAATATTATTTTGATAAGGCGGAAATCCTAATGGCAGACGACATAAACAAAAACGTTATCCTACATAGCGAGAAATAACAATATATAATTACAGTATATAATTATGTATAGAAGTCAATTTTCGTCTCCACCATCGCGTTTCACATCTTTCCATTTAAGATCTTTTTTTTTTTAAACCTGTCGAAAATGTCCCGGCTCCCTCACTTAATTTTTTGCTATTTTTCTTGTTTATTTCACACACTTGCTTGCTTCCTTGCTTGTTTGTTTCGTACACTTGCTTGCGTCCTTGTTTATAGAGATGTCATTCTTCCCCTCCTTTGAAGTTTGCATCCATTGAAATCCTACTCAATTCACTTCCATTCACAAAAGTCGAAATTCTAACCATTCATCCATGATATGAACAGATTAGGCTACTGGTGATATTTTTGGGTTGGGAAATGTAGAAGTGGAGGCAACTGGCTAATTATGGTAACCTATGGGGTTTCTATAATATGGTGATGTGAGTTACCCCCAAGTTAGCCTATATACATTAAAGGGAAAGTACAGTGTTGGTAAATCTGGAGCAAATGAATCCTCCAAACTATTCCAAGCAACAGAACACCATTATTTTTGCTCTTGTGGTTCTGTTTAGGTAAATCTGGAGCAAATGATTCCTCCAAACTATTCCAAGCAACAGAACACCATTATTTTTGTTCATCTGTTCCTGTTTCCTGGCATACTTTG
This sequence comes from Petrolisthes cinctipes, assembly GCA_033782935.1. Lineage (NCBI taxonomy): Eukaryota > Metazoa > Arthropoda > Malacostraca > Decapoda > Porcellanidae > Petrolisthes > Petrolisthes cinctipes. Next base: position 2,387 of record JAWQEG010002293.1, read on the forward strand.
GAGGAATCAAGGCACTCCAATGTACCAAAAGTGAATTACCCCCTTAACGCCTTCAGTATAGCCTACAGGAGGAATGTCTCTTCAATAAGCGATTTATAATGTACAGTACAGGGTTCGAGTCCTGACACCAACCAACCATTGCACTCAACACAAATGTGAATTCAGATGGCTAACACGAATCTCATCTCAAGGCCAACAGATGTGGAGGCAGCTGAGCACACACACACACACACATATATACCTGACGCACACACACACACACACACACATATATACCTGACGCACACACACACATACCTGACTCATCGTTCTCAACACTTGTACTAATTGTTGGAATGTCGAAGACGGATGATGTTATTCTCATTTTGCCTAGGTCTCTCTCTCTCTCTCTCTCTCTCTCTCTCCTCTCTCTCTCTCTCTCTCTCTCTCTCTCGCAGCCTAACACGGTCGTTCCCTCCCTTCTTTTTTCCTTCCCTTCCCAGTAGCAATAACCTTCTCCCTCTTCCTTGACTCAGCCCGATTGTCCCTTTCACCTTTCTCTCTCCCCTCCTCCCTTCTACCTTCCACAGCCCTCCCAACATTCTACATAAATAAAACATAGGCTAGGCTACACGGGGCAACATGAAACGTGAGAGGCGTAGACTAGACTTGAGAGTAGGCTACGTCTCGTGAAACATAGATAGCCTAGTGGGAAACGCATTATTCCGACGAGATAAAAGTCTGGTCTGGTATATTAAGAACCCTGTGATCGTGTATGAGACTTGGTGGCTTCTGATTCCTCCTGACCTATGCCACGAAACAAGCTCCTTCAATATAAAGTAGGTGGTGTTTCGTGGCAATAATTGAAGGACTTACTAACTTCCAATATTCTGACTACATCACAGGGTCCCTTAATTGCTCACCATGTGTCTTAATGGGCTTTCATAATATGTTTCCCGAGTTATACATATCAAGGAGGTAGTATATATTTTTGGTACAGCCACAATCAAATAACCACCAACACTTTCCTTCCATCATGCAAATAAATCAGTATCATATCAAAATATAATCATACAACATCTTATATCAACTCAACCCCCTCAATTATTATTATGAGGTGCTGCAAAATCATACACGTGTTGTTCTTTATTACCAAGATATTTACCACGATGGAAGGAGAGTGTCGGTGGATATTTGATTGTGGCTGTACACTAGAGAGCCTCAATTCCTCCAAAGTATACCAGGAAACAAACAAACAAACAAACAACAGGAACAGGTTAACAAAAATCATGATGGTCTTTAGTTGCTTGGAATAGTTTTTGAGGAACCCGTTGCTTCAGATACACCAACCAACCAACCAACAAACACTTACACTATAAAATACTCCTTTAATAAATCAATCTTAGGACAAAAATCTGGACACAATTGCTCTATGGCTTCACTGTGCAGGATAAGGTCACGTTCAGTAGGCTATTTGGGTTCGACTTCCGACACCACACTTGATATAAAATTACCAAGTTTCTTCCCACACTCACTCAGTCTATACCGAAATGATGAGAGAGAGAGAGAGAGAGAGAGAGAGAGAGAGAGAGAGAGAGAGAGAGAGAGAGAGAGAGAGAGAGAGAGTGTGTGTGTGTGTGTGTGTTCTCTTCTTGGGCATCAATACTGTTACCGTGTCATCATCATGAAGGGAGGCGGTGGCGGGTGTAGTGTAACGAGAGGCTACAGGAAGGTAGGTAATGTTGTGTGACCTATAGAATTCACTGATCCATCCCACGTCACATATTACACTGCAGCCTAATGATACCTTACTGCTGCAGAGAGAGAGAGAGAGAGAGAGAGAGAGAGAGAGAGAGAGAGAGAGAGAGAGTGTGTGTGTGTGTGTGTGAGTGTGTGTTAACGTTTCTTTACTGGTACGGGGTTACGGCCGAGCCACAAACAATACCGTATCATCCTGAAATTTTAATTCGGCCGACGCACAAAAATCGAGGTCGAACGCTTCAGTATATATGGGCTAACCAGATGCTTATATCAGTTTTATGGACACGACTTTTATCATTCACTGCACATGTATTACAGTAACAGTCAATGCCCTGTAGTACAACGCTAAACAAAGAGAGCAAAGAGAAGAATATATTGGGTGTGAAGAATGTATGTCATTATATATCGAAAGGAGAGAGAGAGAGGATTAAGACAAAGAAGGGAGGAAGGGGTCGTGGAGTTGCTTATAGGGCAAAACCGTAACAGGATTGAAAGGAGGAGGGGGGAAGATGACAAGGAGGACGGAATGGAAGACGAAAGGAGAAGGAGGAGACAGGGGGAAGGTAGAAGGAGGAAGAGGAGACAAGAGGACCCAGAAGGAGGAAAAGAATAAGGAGAAGGAGACAGGAGGAAGGCAGAAGAAGATGATGAAAGAAAGGAGGAAGAGATTGAACGTGGTAGAAGAGCAGACAATGGGAAGGTAGAAGGAGAAAGAGGAGAAGGAGACAGGAGGAGGTGATGAAAGAAAGAAGAGGATATTGAACGTGGTAAAGGAGGAGACAGAGAGAACGAGAAGGAGAGTGGGAGTAGGTTATGGGATAATCGAAGGAGTGGGAGTCACAAAGGAAGATTTGAAGTGTAGATACATACAATTCCTACCCAATGACTATAGCCTATACAGCAGATTAACATGAAGCAAAGGAGACGAGGATGATATCATACATACAGTGGTAAACAAACATCTTCAAAATATATAAACAAATGATAATCAAACCACATCTACACTTTACACACATACAGATAAAAACCACCACATATTAAAACTAAACACATAAGCATAAAAATAACATTAAATAATTCACACACAAACACATACATACACACCAGAGAAACACACACACATATACACACACGATTGCTGTCTAAACATAGGGATATACAGATGTGCACACTCATCCAAACACACTCATAGACTCTTATTGCCTCTCCTTGCCCTTCCTTCCCTCACTTCTTTCTTCCTTGCTTCGTATAGTGTGTGTGGTGTGTGTTTGTATGTGCTTATTGCAGTGTGACTCCTATTATCTCTCCCCTACTCCTTGAACCCTCTTTTATTTTCCTGTCTTTCTCCCTTACTTCCTTCGTTCTCTCTCTCCCCCTCCCTCTCACTCCAAGCTAATTTGCCTCCCACACACCTCAATTACCTACCCATCCTCTCTCTCTCTCTCTCTCTCCTCTCTCTCTCTCTCTCTCTCTCCTACGCTGCTTACGACTCGTTTCCTCTCTCCTTTCATCACCTTACACTCCCCTCATTCTCTATCCTTCTCTCTCTCCTCTCATCTACATCCTCATTCATCCACACCTACTTATTCCCTCCTCTGTCTTACTCCTCCTACACACCCTCCCTCCCTCTAATTGTTGTTGTTATTCTCTCTCTCTCTCTTCTCTCTCTCTCTCTCTCTCTCTCTCTCTCAGCCAGCACACTCCCTAGCTCCCTCCCACACGCTCTGCCAGCCCAATTTTGCTTAATCAAGGAGAAGAGAAGGAGCAGTTTGAGGAAGAAGACAAAGTGGAAGAGAAGGAAGATGGCATTAGGGCAGAGATGTATATATGTCAAAAGAAAATTTACCACCACTCTCTCACTCTCTCTCACATACACACACACACACACACACTCTCTCTCTTTCTTTCACATACATACACACACACACACACTCTCTCTCTCTTTCTCTCTCAAACACACACATACACTCTCTCTCTCTCTCTCTCTCTCTCTCACACACACACACACACACACACACACTCTCTCTCTCTCTCTCTCTCTCACTCTCTCTCTCACATACACACACACAATTTATGACTTGCTCTAGAACAAGAACCACATTACCATATCTATCAGAGTTCCAGGACCCCACCAGGACGTCTGCCCTTAATGTGTGTGTGTGTGTGTGTGTGTGTTATAAGGTACAGACAGGTTTTGTGGGCGTGCAGTGTGTGTGTGTGTGTGTGTGTAGACAGTGGTTTGTTGTTTAGGTGCGGCCCCTCCTACAACACCTCAGTCACTTCCAACCTGTCTGCCACCACCACTACAACCATCTTCCCCTCACACCTGTCTGCCACCACCACCACTACCACCTTCCCCACACACCTGTCTGCCACTGCCACCACCACTACCACCTTCCCCACACATCTGTTTGCCACCACCACCACTACCACCTTCCCCACACATCTGTCTGCCACCACCACCACTACCACCTTCCCCACACATCTGTCTGCCACTGCCACCACCACAACCTCTACCACCTTCCCCACACACCTGTCTGCCACCACCACTACCACTACCACCTTCCCCACACACCTGTCTGCCACCACCACCACCACCACCACCACCACCACCTTCTACCACCTACTCCACACGCCTATCTGCCACCACCACCACCACCACCTCTCTGCCACCACCACCACCACCACTACCTACTCCACACACCTGTCTGCCACCACCACCACCACCACTACCACCTTCCCCTTACAACTGTCTGCCACCACCACCACCTCTCTGCCACCACCATCATCACCACCACCACCACCACCACCATCTACTCCACACACCTGCATACCATCTTCCTCCCACATTTCCTCTTTCTTCTGTGATTCATCTTTAGGCATCCAACTTATCCCTTCCATCTGGAGTAACTGGCCCTCCAAACTATTCCAAGCAACAGACCACCATGTGTTTTGTTCATCTGGTCCTGTTGCCTGACATACTTTGCATTAAGGGGGTAGTACAATTTTGGTATATTGGAGCGCCTTGATTCCTCCAAAGTATGCCAGGAAACAGGACCAGATGAAAAAAAATAATGGTGTTCTGTTGCTTGGAATAGTTAGGAGGAATCAGTTGCTCCAGATTTACCAACACTGCATATATACTTTTGTTACATTGGAGTGCATTGATTCCTCCAAAGTTTGCAAGGAAACAGGACCAGATGAACAAAAATAATGGTGTCCTGTTGCTTGGAATAGTTAGGAGGAAGAATCAGTTGCTGCAGATTTACCAACAGTTCACTCCCTCTCTGCGTATCAACATAATATAATGAGTCAGCATGAGTGAGTGAGTGAGTCGTCCCGCTCAGCCTGAAGTCATTAGAAAGTGCTGACTGTGAAAATGAATCATAATAATACATGCCAGGACAGGAGTATAGTGTTGGGTTATAAACAGGAACAGCAGTACAGACGAGAACAAGAGTAGATTAAGATATAAGGGTACAGACAGGAATAGCAGGAGTAGAAGTAGATATAGAGACAGGAGTATATTGAGAGACTGGAATATATTGAGAGATGGGAGTATATATATAAAAGAGAGAGAGAGAGAGAGAGAGAGAGAGAGAGAGAGAGAGAGAGAGAGAGAGAGAGAGAGAGAGAGAGAGAGAGAGAGAGAGAGAGAGAGAGAGAGAGAGAGAGAGAGAGAGAGAGAGAGAGGAGAGAGAGAGAGAGAGAGAGAGAGAGAGAGAGAGAGAGAGAGAGAGAGAGGAGTATATTGTATTGAGACAGGAGCATATATTGAGAGTATATTAAGACGAGAGTATATTGAGATGAGAGTATATTGAGAGACAAGAGTATATTGAAATAGGAATATACTGAGATGATAGTAAAATTGTTATGAGAATATATTGAAAGAGGAGTGTACGTTGAGAGACAGAGTGGTGCAATCGAGTACAGGAGTAGAGAGACGGGGGTAATGAGAGGGACTGGTGGAAGGGATGAATAAGTTATAGTACAACAACAGGGAGAAGGTGGGGAGGAAGGGAAGAGGAGAGGGTTGGAAGAGGGGAGGAGAGGAAGAGGAAGAAGAGGAGAGGGGTGGATGGGAGGGGAAGAAGAGAGGGGTGGTGGGGACGAAGGGAGGGGAGGAGGAGAAGAAAAGAGGAAGGAGAAGAAGAGATGGGAGGAGAGGAAGGGAAGAAGAGAGGGAGGGAGGAGGAGAAGAGAGGGTAGGAGGAAAAGAAGCGAAGGGTGGAGATGGGAGGAGGAGGGGAGGAAGGGAAGAAGAGAGGGAGGAGGAGAAGATGAGAGGGTAGGAGGAAAAGAAGCGAGGGGTAGAGAGAGAAGGAGGGGAGGAAGGGAGGAGGAGGAGAGGAAGGGAAGAAGAGAGGGTAGGAGGAAAAGAAGCGAAGGGTGGAGAGGGGAGGAAGGGAGGAGAGGAAGAGGAGAGAGGAGGAGGGGAAGAGGAGTAGGAGGAGGAGCAGGAGGCACCAGTGTCAGCGTCCGACCTCCACCTCACCCCTACTGTCGACCCCTCCCCTCCTTCACTCCTTTCCTCCTGTCCTTCTCTCTCTCTCTCTCTCTCTCTCTCTCCACACACACAAATCCCTACTGACCTGCCCTCCTTTCCCATCCTTCAATCTTCGTTTCTTTCTCTAACTTCAAACCTTACCTCTAACTTATCCACCTTCATATTTCCTTTTCTCTCTCTCTCTCTCTCTCTCTCTCTCTCTCTCTCTCTCTACACACACACACACACACACACACAAATCCCTACTGACCTGACCTGCCCTCCTTTCGTATCTTCTCTTTTCCTATCCATCATTTCTCGTTCCTCTCTCTAACTTCAAACCTTACCTGTAACTAGTCTACCTTCATATTTCCTTCTCTCTCTTTTTATATATACTGAATCATAGTCTATTTATAAACACACAGTAACTTCCTTCATTCCATTTCCTTACTTCATTATCCACCACCTCCTCTTTTATTCTTCTTCTCTCGGTATTATCTATTCGTATATCGTTTAATTCTCTCTCTCTCTCTCTCTCTCTCTCTCTCTCTCTCTCTCTCTCTCTCTCTCTCTCTCTCTCTCTCTCTCTCTCTCTCTCCAGCTCTAGCCCATCCCTTCTTTCTTCTTATATTATCTCCTTCCTCCACTCCCTGCTTCCTTTATTACCTCCGCCCTCATTTCTTTCCTCCTTCCATTCTCTCCCTCTCTCAGTCCTATAATTTTTTTTCTTCCTACATTACCTCGCCTCCCTCCTCCCACACACACACCGTATCTTATTCCTTTTCTTCCCCATGTGAGAGAGAGAGAGAGAGAGAGAGAGAGAGAGAGAGAGAGAGAGAGAGAGAGAGAGAGAGAGAGAGAGAGAGAGAGAGAGAGAACTAAACAAAGTGTGATGAAGGGGGTGAGAGAGAGAACTAAACAGTGTGTGTGAGAGAGAGAGAGAGAGAGAGAGAGAGAGAGAGAGAGAGAGAGAGAGAGAGAGAAACAAATAAACAAAGTATACGGATGGGTGTGGCAATTTAAGGGGTACAAGTACACACAGTATGTATAGATTCAAGGAGAGAACGTGACCAATATCCTTCTTGTGCTCAGGTAGTGGTGTTTGTTGTTGTTGTTTGTGGTGGTGTTGTTGTTTGTTGTGTTGTGTTGTTGTGGTGGTGGTGATGTGGTTTGTGGTTTTGTTTGTGGTGGTGGTGATGGTGTTGTTTGTGATGTTGTAGTGGTGGTGGTTGTTTTTGTGGTGGTGGTGTTGTTTGTGGTGGTGATGGGGTTTTTGTTTGTTGTGTTGTTGTTGTTGTGGTGGTGTTTGTTGTGGTGTTGTTGTTGTTTGTGGTGGGGATGGGGGTTTTGTTTGTTGTAGTGGTGGTTGTTGTGGTGTTGTTTGTTGTGTTATTGTTGTTGTTTGTGGTGGTGGTGTTGTTTGTTGTGGTGTTGTTGTTGTTTGTGGTGGTGGTGGTGGTGATGTGGTGGTGGGGAGGGTGATGATATTCTTCTTGGTGGTGGTGGTGATGGTGGTAATGATAAGCTGTTGTTGTTGTTGTTGTAGTTGGTGGTGGTGTGGGTGTAATTTTTGTGGTGATATTAAAGTGAGGGTAGTAATGACAATAATAAACAACAATAATAATAATTCTAATAAACAATAATATGTGACTGACAGATGGACCAGAGTGTCAGTCAGTTGGTGTCTGTTATTGTCGTTAATGACGTTGATTATAACAGAGAAACAACGGCAAAGGTGCTGACGAACTTATGATGCAGCTGTTGTTATCGTTTTGTAGTTGTTGTTGTTGTAGTAACCTAGTTGATCTACCAAACCTTCACTACAACTAATCTAACGAGTCGTTTTGTTGTTGTTGTAGTAACCTAGTTGATCTACCAAACCTTCACTACAACTAACCTACTGAGTCGAGACAATTATCTAATGAATCCAAGTAGCCTGTGACTGCAAACTTCCTTGTGACATTAAATTTCAGCGACTCAGTAGAGAAGGAGGTCGAAGTAGAAGTATGTACAGCCACAAACAAATATCTACCGACACTTTCCTTCCATCATGCAAATAAATCAGTATCATATCGAAATATAATCATACAACACCTTATGTCAACTCAACCCTCTCAATTATTATTATGAGGTGCTGCAAAATCATACACGTGTTCTTTTTTATTACCAAGATATTTACCACGATGAAAGGAAAGTGTCGGTGGATATTTGATTGTGGCTGTACAGTTCATTGTTCACAGGAGGGTAAATTGGTATGCTACTGATTCCTCCAAACTATACCACGAAACAGATCCTTCATTAAACTAGCATAAATTAAGGCCATCTGTTTCCTGGCATAGTTTTGAGGAATCACATCACATACCTTCCAACAAAAGAATTTCCCCTTATAATAGGCTACTTTGGTGTTAATTTAATATTCCAGGGGGTTATTCCGAGATGAGAGAGCAGCCGGCAAGGTCTCTGTGTACAGTACATGAGGGTGAACAAACTGGGGTACAAGGAAGGGAAGGGAGAGGACAGGCAAAGTAGGAAATAATGGTGGTGGTGGTGGTGGTGGTGGAGGTGCCTATGCTGGAGGGAGAGAGGAGGGAGGGGGTTGTAGGAGATGAATGAGGGGGACTTAAGGATGGGAGGAGAGGTATAGGAGATGTTGGGAGGATTGAGGGAGGGGTGTAGGAGATGAATGAGGGGGACTTGAGGATGGGGAGGAGAGGTGTAGGAGATGTTGAAGGATTTTGGGAGTGGGGGTGTAGGAGGGAGGTGTGTAGGACATGTTTGAGAAAGACTGGGGGAAGGAGAGATAAAGGAATAAGACAGGAGAAAAGGTGAAGGAGTTAGATAGGAGGAAGAAGACAGGATAAAGGGTGTAGGAGGGAGACAGGAGGAAGGAGAGGAGTCGGGGGGATGAGGAGGAGGAAGGTGAATGTAAGGGCGAGAATCAAGTGTAATCAGGCAAGCAGGCAGGAGTAAGGAGTGTGTCTGAGAGAGAAGGATGCAAGGTAGGGAGGGGAAGGTGAAAGAGGAAGGGAGGAGGGTAGGATGAGATGACAGGATTAAGGTCAGGGGACAGGATGAAAGGCAGGGGGGAGTATAGGATGAAGTGAAGGATGAAAGGAGAAGGAAGAAGGGAGGGAGGGTAGGATGAGAGGACAGATTAAGGTCAGGGGACAGGATGAAAGGCAGGAGGAGTAGCCTATAGGATGAAGTGAAGGATGAAAGGAGAAGGAAGAAGGGAGGGAGGGTAGGATGAGAGGTGAGGAGATGACAGGATTAAGGTCAGGGAACAGGATGAAATGCAGGTGGAGTATAGGATGAAGAGAAGGAATGAGAAGGAGAGAAGATAGGAAGGGAGGGTACAGGGTAACGTTGAGAAAGGCAGAGAGAATTGATATAAAATAAGGAAAAGAGAGAAAATGAGAAGGAGGTACGGGAAGGAAGGAAAGAAGGAAGGATGAATAAGTAGAAAGATGGGGAAAGAGGCAACAACAACAACAACAACAACATAGAAAGAAGCTGGAGTGAAGAATGGATAACAGAAAGAAAAATATAAAAGTAGGAAGATATAGAAGGAATGAAAGAGAGAAAGGTGAGAGAACGAGTGTAAGATAAATGGAATGGGAGGAAAAGGAGGAAGGGAAGAGGAAGGTATGAAAGGAGTAAAGAGAGAGAGAGAGGAGATGGTAAGAAAGGGAGGGAACACGGGAGGGGAAAATTCAGGGATGTATAGGGAAAGAAGGGGTGAGGGGGATTAAGAGGGGATAAGGGAGGGTTTGAGAGGGGAAGGGGGAGAGGGGATAGGGATAGAGGGGAGGCGGTAATAAGGGTGAGAGGGGGGAAGGGGGAGAGGGGATAGGGATAGAGGGGAGGTGGGAATAAGGAGAGGGGAAGGGGAGGTGGGAATAAGGAGAGGGGAAGGGGAGGGTGAGAGAGGGGAAGAGGGAGAGGGGATAGGGATAGAGGAGAGGTGGGAATAGGGGTGAGAGAGGGGAAGGAGGAGAGGGGAGGGGCATGTGTGAGTCACCTACCAGTTAGCACAGGCTCTTGGTTCCCTCCCCTTTCCCCTCCCCTCCCCTCCCCTCTCTCTTACCGCATCCAATCCTTTATCCCCCCCCTTCCTCTCTCTCCACCCACTCTCCCTTCCTCTCTCTCCACCCACTCTCCCTTCCTCTCTCCCTCTCCCTCCCTTCCTCCCTCCCTCCCTCCTTCTCTTACCACACCCATGCGCCCTTCCCTCTCTTCTCTCCTCTCCTCTCCTTCCCCTCCTCTCCTCTCTCTCATTCCCCTCCTCTCTCTCCTCCTTCTCTTACCACACCCATGCGCCCTTCCCTCTCTTCTCTCCTCTCCTCTCCTTCCCCTCCTCTCCTCTCTCTCATTCCCCTCCTCTCTCTCCCTTCCTCCTACTCTTACCACATCCATGCGCCCTTCTCCCTCTCTTCTCCTCTCCTTCTTTCTGTTACTGCATCCACGCCCTATTCTCTCTCTCTCTCTCTCTCTCTCTCTCTCTCTCTCTCTCTCTCTCGTCCGCCACACCTGCAGAGTTCGTGCTGGGATTCAATACTGACCTTCACACACACACACACACACACACACACCTGCAACACCTGTTTTCCTTCACTGCCACGAGCCACCACAACCACCAGCGTCAGAGAGAGAGAGAGAGGAGAGAGAGAGAGAGAGAGAGAGAGAGAGAGAGAGAGAGAGAGAGAGAGAGAGAGAGAGAGAGAGAGAGATGGGGTGGAAATTATGACAGGTAAAAACAATAACAATACAAGCCTAATAAAATTAAACTGTGGCCTAAACAAGACAGGTAGGCCATACAGTATATATTTATACACGTATAGGGCCTATGTATGGGAAAATGTATGCCAGGTACAGTATAGTATAAGACAGGTGTAAGGAAGGTCAGCCTATGAATCACAGAATAAATATAGCCTACAAAAAGGTTAGCCTAGACTACATAAATATGGTACTCTTACACTACACCAACCTCACTCTCTCTCTCTCTCTATCTCATTATTATTTATCCATTCATCTACTCTCCTTTCTTCTCTTTCTTGCTACGATACTTCCTTCTTGGTTATTACTATTCTTCATTCGTCTACTTCATCATTTTTCCTGCCTTCCCTCCACCTCTATACCATTTCCTCCTTCGTCTCTCCACCTCTGACCCCCATCCTTCTTTTCAACGTGAACCTCCCTCCCCTTCCTCCATCTTTATTCCGTTGATTCTACCTCCTTTAGTCAACATTCGTACTTCCATCTCTACCCTCCATCTTCTCTCTCCTCTCTCTCTCTCTCTCTCTCTCTCTCTCTCCTCTCTCTCTCTCTCTCTCTCTCTCTCTCTACAGTTAAAAGTAAATCCTACATTCTATCTTTTCTCTCCAACCTTCCCTTCACCTCATTGGCCAAGGGGTTTTCTATGGCGAGTAAAATTATTCAGTGTTATCCTTACTAAAATCCTAAAATCGAATTCACCCAGTCCTCGTCTCAATATTGTCTTAGGTAACCATTTGTTAAGTCATGGTAGTTTTTTTATGATATTTTTTACATCCGTTCTATCACAGTGTTACAAAAAATTGAGGCAGGACATTTAATTTATATTTTCTTGAGTGAGTGAATGTATACAAAATTACACCATGTAACCAATATTTAGTTACAGGAATACTTGTTTATGTAAGAAGACGACAAGTGTGCTCACAGGTGTGTATGTGTATGGGACAGGTGCGTCATAACAACACCTGACATGCCGCCACATCACACCTGTCCTACCTGCACCTACACCAATGAGGAGGGGAAGGGAAGGGTGACGAATTGAAAAGGTAGGATGGAGGGAAGGGAAGGGTGACGAATTGAAAAGGTAGGATGGAGGGAAGGGAAGGGGGACGAATTGAAAAGGTAGGATGGAGGGGAGGGAAGGGGGACGAATTGAAAAGGTAGGATGGAGGGAAGGGAAGGGGGACGAATTGAAAAGGTAGGATGGAGGGGAGGGAAGGGGGACGAATTGAAAAGGTAAGGATGGAGGGAGGGGAAGAGAACAGCTAGGGGTCGATATGGTTGGTATAGATGGGACAAGGGAGTAGAGACAAGAGGGACGAAATGACAGAGACAGACAGACAGACAGAAAAACAGACACTGAATGAGACACAGATAAAGACATAGACAGATAAATAGAAAGACAGACAGTGAAGGAGACACAGATAAAGACAAAGACAGACAAACAGAAAGACAGACACTGAATGAGACACAGATAAAGACATGGACAGATAAACAGAAAGATAGACGCTGAAGGAGACACAGATAAAGACATAGACAGACAAACAGAAAGACACACAGTGAAGGAGACACAGATAAAGACATAGACAGATAAACAGAAAGACAGACAATGAAGGAAACACAGATAAAGACATACAGACAAACAAACAGAAAGAGAGACAATGAAGGAGACACAAATAAAGACATAGACAGAAAGACAATGAAGGAGACACAGATAAAGACATAGACAGACAAACAGAAAGACACACAATGAAGGAGACACAGATAAAGACATAGATAGACAAACAAACAGAAAGACAGACATTGAAGGAAACACAGATAAAGACATAGACAGACAAACAGAAAGACAGACACTGAAGGAGACACATATAAAAACAAAGACAGACAAACAGCAAGACACACAATGAAGGAGACACAGATAAAGACATAGACAGACAAATACTGAAGGAGACACAGATATAGACATAGACAGACAAACAAACAGAAAGAGACACTGAAGGAGACACAGATATAGACATAGACAGACAAACAAACAGAAAGAGAGACAATGAAGGAGACACAGATAAAGACATAGACAGACAAACAGAAAGACACACTGAAGGAGACACAGATAAAGACATAGACAGACAAACAGAAAGACACACACTGAAGGAGACACAGATAAAGACATAGACAGACAGACATTGAAGGAGACACAGATAAAGACATAGACAGACAGACATTGAAGGAGACACAGATAAAGACATAGACAGACAAACAAACAGAAAGAGAGACAATGAAGGAGACACAGATATATATAGACATAGACAGACATTGACGGTAGGAGGGAAAAGGACATAGACAGACAAACAAACAGAAAGAGAGACACAGATAAAGACATAGACAGACAAACAAACAGAAAGAGAGACACTGAAGGAGACACAGATAAAGACATAGACAGACAAACAGAAAGACAAACACTGAAGGAGACACAGATAAAGGCATAGACAGACAAACAGAAAGACAAACAATGAAGGAGACACAGATAAAGACATACACAGACATGGACGGTAGGAGGGAAAAGGACATAGACAGACAAACAAACAGAAAGAGAGACACAGATAAAGACAAAGACAGACAAACAAACAGCAAGACACACATTGAAGGAGACAGACAAAGACATAGACAGACATGGACGGTAGGAGGGAAAAGGGGGTGAAATGCATAGTGGGAAAGGGGAGGTGATGTGAAGTGAGGGCTGGGTGTAGTAAGGGGCGGAGAAAGATGGCTCCCAAGACACCACTCCACACCCTCACGTGACGACGCCAACACACACACACACACACACACACACACCTAAAGAAGACACCGCCTCCCATCCTCACACACTCTATCTATTCACGACATATTTCACTCCACTTATTTCTCCTTTCCTCTCCATGACCTTTCCTCCAACCTCTACTCCATCCATACTTCATTCCTCCTATTCTCACTCCTCGAAATCTCAACCTTACTCCAACTTCTCCCATTCCACATCATTCTCTCGTCCCCATCCTTAATATCCAACCCATCTATCTATCTATCTTTCATTACAGTGAGTTTATATAATAATAATAATAATAATAATAATAATAATAATAATATACAGTATTTTTTTTTCTATCCTGGCGAAGATGCACCACCGATTCTTTTGTAAGTAATGTGACCTTTAGTTTGGTTGATACTGTACAGTCGGCGGCAAAAGTCATGTCGCCTCACTCTGTAATTCTTAAAAGATAACAAAAAGGTTAATCATTGAATCATACAGAAATACGATATCCAGGGGGTAAATTAATATACATCTCTGTATTTTCAGTTTACGAGCCCGTGAAGCTTATATTTCCATACTTACTTCATGGACTTGGCAGATGTGGCGACAGGACATATGCCGCCGACTGTACACGTTTTTGCGTACCATACATGACAGTGTTGATGAGTTGCAGATAGCTTAAGTCACTATAGTTGGTATCACACCCACCTAACCCAACACCTGCTGACCCTGTTATCCTTACTTGTCTTAGTCGATCACACCTTCACTCTGTCATCAGTTTTTTTTTTTTCCCTCACCAAGATAGGAACCCCATCTCTCTCTCTCTCTCTCTCTCTCTCTCTCTCTCTCTCTCTCTCTCTCTCTCTCTCATCATTTTTTTTCCTTCACCATGACAAGAACCCCATCTCTCTCTCTCTCATCTTCTTTTCCCTCACCAAGACTGGAACCCCATCTCTCTCTCTCTCTCTCTCTCTCTCTCTCTCTCTCTCTCTCTCTCTCTCTCAGCCATGGTAACTACAACAAGGAAACAAACTATTAGTAAAGAATATGGTACCGCAGCAGTGGAGGATGACGGTGACGTGACGTAGGTATAAAGTTACATGGTACAAGTGGGTTTGTGTTTGTTTATGCCATATTCGGGTTGTTTATCGGAGCGTCTTATTTACACGTCTCTGGAGTAAAGGGGAGGAGTGTACAGCCCATGTATTTATTTATTATCTATTGGTTTGTTTGTGTTCAAGTTGTGTTCCCCTTCTTCGCAATTTTTCAAGAGGCACGATCAAACCTTAGCAGAAAACCAGCCTTCGATTACTATACTGTACTGCTACTGATTAGAGTATTATAACATGCATGAGCTGTAAACTCTAATCACTATAGGTATTAATCACTGTAATTGACTATCCTATCTTCTGTACCCTCTCTGCATGCATCCTCAACATCTCCAAGCATACACTCCCACCCTCACCATGCATACACCCCCCAAACACCCCATGACTCTATCACCCACTCTCACCCTGCCCATGCACCCCACTCTCACCCTGCCCATACATCCATCCCTACCCTCTCCCTGCATCCACACTCACACTGCCCATACATCCACTCCCACTCTCTCCACGCATACACCCCCACCCTCACTATGCATCCACCCTCATCACCCGCTCCACCCACATCCTCTGTGTGTGCATGAATGTGAAGCCAACAGGACAAGTGGCGACAAGGGACGATTGAGTTTATGTCCAAGAAAACGACCCAAACAAACCTACCGTATATACATTTTACTGCAGCCAGACCAAATGCCGAGGTGAGAAGGTTATAACGAGACGGGGATATGGGTGGGTGGAGTACAGGATATGTAGTAGATAATAATAATAGTAATAATAATGTGTGATAAGCCCTTGAAGGAAGTACTGGCAGTGAGAGGGAGAAGAAAGCGAGTGTCAAGAGAAATCGAGGTGGAAAAAGTGAAGGAGTAGGCTAGATCTAAAGCTTTGTGAATTTAATAAGTGTTGTATGTAGGCTATGTATGGTATGGTATGGTATGGTGGGGTGGAAAGGGTTAATTAATGGTGCATGGTGTGAGTGAGTATAAAGTAGCCTACGGTACGAATGTAGGAGTGAAGACAGAGGCGGATACAACAATTAGCCTAGTACAAGGGATTGAGGGACGTTCATCATGGGAGGAGGAAACATCTCATTGCAACTGATAATGAGTGATAGATTATTTGCCACGAGTTTAACTTCATCTTAACAGTAAATCTTTCTATCAAAACACAATCATTCTATCAAAACAGTCATTCTATCAAAACAGTCATTCTATCAAAACACAGTCATTCTATCAAAACAGTCATTCTACCAAAACAGTCATTCTATCAAAACAGTAATTCTATCAAAAAACAGTCATTCTATCATAACAGTCATTCTATCAAAACAGTCATTCTACCAAAACAGTCATTCTATAAAAACAGTCATTCTACCAAAACAGTCATTCTATCAAAACACAATCATTCTATCAAAACAAAATCATCTACCAAAACACAATTATTTTACGACAACCAACAAACAACAACAAAACAACACGTCCTTACACAGAGCACACTTGGACACTCGTGGAGGCCGTGTTGTTGTGACGCTGCAATAAGGTCCATAATGCTCGTGTAACCAATAGTGACTTGACCCATACGCAACAACAGCCTAGCCTACCCCTCTGTATAGCCTAGCCTACTCCGCCCCTCCTCCCACTTGCCTCCCTCAGTCAGTCACACCAACACACAACCCACACTATACATATCCATACTCTAGACCGTCTTTAATTTATATATATTAACTTGTTTACTTATTCAATAATAGCTCACTAGTTCGTCCATGTTTATCTTTATATTATCAGTATTAACAACAGTATTTGCAACTGAGACTTATCCAGAAAACAATGCCTGATAACTTTAGTATTTTCCCGATGAGTTTTCTTGTCCGAGGGAAGCAAATGTAGTATTCAGAAGGCAAGAACTATTTCAGTTATATAATCCACAACCTACACAAGTACTAAAAAAAATTCTTGGACTAATGTTGGTCAATTTAGTATGCTACAAGAAACCGTACCCACGTCTTCCCAGGTTCAATGCTATGGATATTATTTCTGATCTGGTACCGACATATCATTTTATATTTATCAGACTATGCACGAGGTGGTGAGTTAGGAGGGGCGTGCCCAAGTACTGTCAGATAACAAAGAACAACAACAGGCAGCAGCAGTAACCTTACACTGTCTCGCCCTACAGGAGGTGGCTGCTAAGTTATGGGTACCTAATGTAAGGAAGTTGAATGTCGAGTTGCATCTATAGGGTGTCCATCAATAATTATCTGAACAACTACTGTATACTGTATATACATGTTCATACAATACAATATGGGTACAGTATACACGTTCATACAATACAATATGGGTACAGTATACATATTCATACAATATAATGTGGGTACAGTATACATGTACAATACAATATTAGGCTATGGTAAGATAATTTATGGTTACCCTGTACAGTAGCCAATATAGCCTAGCCTACACTATGGCCCTACATATTCTACCATATCTACACCATACGTCAGGCTACACCCTTCCTGTATTCTTTATGACCCACCTCTATCATCTTCCCGTCTTACTTTATCTTGATTAAACAAAATAAAGAATTGCATGAATATATCTGTAAGGAATAGGGGACTGACTCAAGTGTAAAGTATAGACTAAGACTGTTTTATGAATGCAGGCTGTGGAGTGGAGGATGTAGGAATGAGAATAGTTGATGATGGGGGTTACAAAGAAGTGAATATTGTAAGGGTGGAATCAATAGAAGTGAGAATTGCTGATGACGGGTGTTACAAAGAAGAGATTATTGGGTGGGATCTACATGAATACAGGCTAGAGATCACATCAAGAGTTTGGGACGACGAGGTAAGGAAGGATCTTGTGTTTACGTGAGTGATGGTTGACTTCTATGACGGAGTTGTAAGGGTAGGCTAAACGTGTAGGCTAAGCTTTCTCCCGTCCTTGAGTGAGGGGGTATGTACGTGGGTAGGGCTGCGTAGGTTAGCCTCGTCCAGCTATGCACCTTAGCAATAGAAAAAAAATGAACACACACATACACACACACCGCACTTTAAATCTCACTATACTTATTCACTGCATTTTTCACTACACACACATACACCGCCCTTTCAATCTCACTATATATACTTATTCACTGCATTTTTCACTACACACACACACACACCGCCCTTTCAATCTCACTATACTTATTCACTGCATTTTTCACTACACACACAAACACACACACATAACTAGCCTACAAGAACACTCCTCTTACATTCCAAGTGGAAGCCAAAACACAAGGTAAACAAGACACAGCACCAGCCTCAGCAGACGTCATCAGAGTGAAGGGTACGACACAAAGTTGACATACAGCTGGGTACAGGCCAGGTGGGTGGGGAGTGGGGAGTAGCAACAAATATTTGGGAATGATACTGTTATGATTTTGCTGTGGAGGAAGTTAGGACTACCGGAGGGTACTTGTGTTCTTTGAGACTGTGTGGTAAAACAGGCCAGTTAAACAGAGGAACTTGGTCAGTAATTCTTGGTACTGTCTAGATGAATCAGTAGTCTTTAATTTCCATCAATATCATCATCAAGTATACGGCATTTTGTTCCCCACAAACACGGCACTAAATGTTACAAGTAGAAGAAGCAAGAGGAAGTGGAAAAGAAGAGTAAAGGATAGAAGAAAAGTTCGTGGCTCAGGGAAGCAGATGGTGTGAGAGGGACCAGACCAGCTCACTCACTTTACAGTATGCAGGTGGGTTGGAGGTCTGTGGAGGCAGGAGGGGAGGGGAGGGGAGAGTGGATTAGGGAGGAAGGGAGGGAGGAGAGGGTGAAAGAAGGAAGAGTTAGGGTAGACCTTTGATGTTGTCTGGGAAATGAACGTTACCGATTCCTCGACATTGTGCCAAAAAACACACGACGTTAGTCTAGTCAAGGTCGGTTGTTTTAAGGGACAATTTACACAAAATTAGGAACCCCCAATTCACCAAAAATATATATCAATGAAACTCTATACAGTATAATACAAGGAAGGCAACCGAATGGAAAATTTTATATACTATTAATGAGGTTTAGGTCTACTGTATCGCCTGTAACAAGGGTCATTAGGCTAACGGAGCTACACATTCCTCCACATTGTGCCAAGAAGCATACTGTAGGTTACCTTGCTATAACTATGGATGCCTTGATCAATTTTTGTGGCAAAGTTTGAAGAAATCAGTAACCTCCAATTAGCCAACAACATGCAGTGAGAAGAGACACACAGAGAGGATGGGAGGATAATAATGCACTGAAGTTGTTGAGGAGGGACAGGTGAAGGAATGAGAGGCGAGGGGAGAGGGAGAGTGAAAGAACGAGGGGAGAGTCGAGATGAAGCAGGTGGTAAGGGAGGATGAGAGGCCGGGTTGAGACAAGTGTGGGGTAAGTGGTAATGAAAGAGGGAGGGTAGGAACAAGGGGTAAGGTAAGGGATGCAGGGAAGGGGGAAGTGGAGAGAGAGGTAAAGACAAGAAAGGAGCAAGGTATGAGGTGGATGACGAGGAAAGGTAGTAAAGAGTAGGGACAAAGAAGGAAGTAGAGTGAGAGAATTATTATTATGAGGAAAGGTGATGAAGGGAAGGGACAAGGGAAGCAGTCTAAGGGAAGAAGGAAGGGTGGTGAGGGAAGGGGTGAGGCAGGAGATGAGAGGATAGGGAGGGGGAGTTTGGCACACACACACAACACAAGCCAAGGAGAACACCACCACCACAGACTGCCTCCAACACTACTCCTTCTCCTCCTTAACAACCCCCACCACCACAGACAGCCTCCAACACTGCTCCTTCTCCTTAACAACCCCCACCACCACAGACAGCCTCCAACACTACTCCTTCTCCTCCTTAACAACCCCCACCACCACAGACAGACAGACATGCAGACTTTAACCACTTCTTCCCCACCACTACCATAATCTCTACCCGCTCCAACCCTCACTAGCCTCCACCAATTCCAACAACAGCAGCAACAACAACAGGAGCAACAACAGCAACAACATCGTAACCTCCACCTGCTTCTCCGCACATTCCTCCTCCACAGCCACAACACCATTACTGCCACACCTTGTAACTGCTCCCCTCGTCCACTACCACCACCACCGACAACAGGACCTTCTATTCTCCACATGCATCTGCTCCACTCCCTCCCTCTTTCTTCCTCCACCTCCTTCACCATAAATGCCTTTCACCAGCTCCAACTCCTCTCCCTCATTCCTCTCTACCTCCTCCACCATTATAGCCTCAACCAGCCCCTCCTCCTCCTCCTCCTCCTCAGAGACCACAGGAGCCCACACTACCATACACCTGGTGGTCAGAAATGGAGGAGGTTCGGAGAAGTAGGCTAGCATGAGGAACCAGGAAGGGGACACAACGGCTCCACTAGGCTACACACTGCATGATGACACATTATTACACTCAATCATTTCTCTATCGATGTATCCCACTACGATCTCCAAAGACACCACCAGAACGGAAAATTGCATAAAACTCATTTCCATTTCTCGTGCCGCAGAATATATCAAAACAGATTTAGAAGCTTCTGAGTATCCAAATCTGCACTGACACCAAAAGTACACCAAGAGCGACGAAGTGTGAAGTTGGAGACGATAAGTTCCACGACCCCAAAGTTTCTTATTACCGATGGGCGTGGCAGGCAGTAATTCAGCGACACGCAGTTCCATGATACAACCAGACAAGGGGAGCAGTAACACCGTGAGCAAGAAGCATTAACTCATAACAACCACACCAACTCGTAACAATCACCGCAGCAGAACCATAACACACACAACTAGCCTATACGGTACTCTATCATAATCTTTTATGTACTTGGCGAAAATGCACCGATTCACTTCTAAGTTACTGTATAACAATTATATATGACCTTAGATACAAGTGTAGCATAAATTCCAGTGTTTTTAGGTTGTATATAAGCATGGTAGGCTACCTAACCTATTTGTGTATATTTGTTATGGCAATTTGACTTTGATTTCATTACACTCCACGAATAAGACTAAATAATATATGAAACAAAAGAGTATAAGTTTTGGCTAACAGAGGTGTCCTGAACGGCAAACAAGGCAGAAAAGAGGAATAACATATATTATACAAGTGTTGGCTGAAACTCTCCTCCACTTTTACTTTGCGTGGTTGTCATCATCTGTCGGATACTCAGCCTAATGACTCATAAATTCCAACCTACACCCACATCATCAACCCCAAGTCTCTCACGTTATGTATGTATGTATGTTTGTTTTGACTTGGTTATAGTTTTCTATCTTCGGGAGGTTTTAGAATATTATGTTTTGTTTTACCTCGCAGAGAATACACAGCCAAATGACTCTTAAATTCCAACCAACCAACCCCTAACGGTATGTATGTATGTATGTAAGCTTATTTAAGTTGGTTACAGTTTTCTATTTTCAGGAAGTTCTTGAATATTTTGTTTTGATTTGCCTCACAGGGATCTGACTCTGACTACACTAGGCTACACTATCCTAACGATACCCTTACTAGGCTAGTCTGACGAAAATAGCTGTTGGCGTACAATGATAAGAGAATTATTTAGATACCGTGTAGCCTACTGTTCTGTTTCCTCCAATCTGTGCCAGAACAAAATCTAGCCTCAGTAAATATCTGCTTTACGACACAGTTTGGATAATTCAATTCCAATAGGCCAGTAATGCTCAGAACACCACAGCATAACACCAGCAAATGGCACCGTCTCTCATGGAAAAGATTATTAAATTTTTGTACCATGATATACTTGGGAATTCACTTCTCCAGGGCCTCACAGTCCTTACCTCCCCCTTCGGCCAGTAACAAGCTCTCATATGTTGTTTATACACGGACCATTAACCTAACTGTACCCTCGGGCCCTCAAGGAAAGAGTTAGCTAAGGAAGAAAGTTTGAGTGAAAATACCAACGGAGGAGTTTCACAAGACGTATTTTGTATCACACACACACATAGTTTATATATAAAGCCTGTCGAGCAGCCTAGGTGAGGGTGACAACCAAAAATACAGAAAAGTTACCCTTACCTCCTTTACAATATTTCACTTCGTCAAAAAACGGGAATGTATATTATGTATAATGTACAGTACGTACGTACACATGTATAATTATATATAAAAGAAACATTTAACAATATAATCTGTCGAGGAATGCCACATCGTCACATTACTATTTTTCAGCAAAGCTAGGCTATCTACACTGACTCATCCACAGCCTGTGAACGTTCAACCGTCACCGTGGAGACTTACTAACAAAACACTACAGGTCCCCGAGTGTACTCGTTTACAGTCCATTTTCTGTACTGTACTGAGCCAGGCAGACTTGGTTTAGCCAATATCAGTGCAGTATATTTACATCAGGATAGCATATGTCTGACTGATATGGTCTTCATTACACTGCATTCCTTGTACAATATAACGAACTCGATGAGATCACCCCGGACTGCGTGCCTTTATTCATTAGGTAAACACTTGGTGAATATACTTCCAGGTGCCTTACAGATGAGATCACCCCGGACTGCGTGCCTTTATTTATTAGGCAAACACTTGGTGAATATACTTCCAGGTGCCTTACAGTACTGTACATCCAAATCAAAGGGCTGATATGAGTTTAGTACTGTGGTGAGTGAG
Organism: Petrolisthes cinctipes; assembly: GCA_033782935.1. Lineage (NCBI taxonomy): Eukaryota > Metazoa > Arthropoda > Malacostraca > Decapoda > Porcellanidae > Petrolisthes > Petrolisthes cinctipes. The sequence goes on from JAWQEG010002293.1 coordinate 24,936, forward strand.
GTTACTTGATGACCGTGTCATGTTAGTCTAGGCCACCATTCCTCTAAATAAGTGTACTGCAAGTTCATTTACACATCCATACTCTAACCTTGATTTTAATGTCTTCAAGTCGCCAGGATGTACCGCCCATAAACTGTAGATTATGATTGTACACCAAGGTCCTGCTCACTCACCAGGAAGGAGGCTTCAATGGCTACGGCAAATATACACAAGAGGCCTTCGACTTTGTTCTCGTAACTTTGCCTAGCCTCAGGTGCCATTGTGTAAGAGAGATTAGTGAGTTTCGGTGTCTAATTATGGCCTCCCACTTCAATCAGTACAGTCAGGGGTACCGGTATAAGTTTAATGGATCTCTCGTCGTCATTTCTCGAGTTTACAGTAGCTGCCAAAATTTAGGAAAAGTCCCCCCACGCCAGATAATAACACCCAGATAATAAATAAAAATGGATAGACCTTAATAATCTCCACTTGTTTAACACTCAGACTGAAGCCTCCAATGATATTATTGCATTAAAAATAGAGTAAAACGTGACTTTCAACCGTGAATATACATACATGACGTACTGTACACATTCATCAAGGTTGGGTTGAATGAGGTGAGGAATGACTGGCAAGTAATCTTACAGTATTAGCCAGCTCCCGAGGTCAATGGTTAAACTGAAACTGTTGGCTTTTTTTGCCATAAGTAGCCATTAGGTACCGTATCTAAATCATGGCCCTGAGTGTAGACCTAAACTAAGAACAAGTGCCACGGTGAAACATCACCTGTAAAAATTGTGCTCAAAAGATACCTTTATTCAGGATTCACTAGAAAGTCTATCTCTGTTAGGGCTACACCAAACCAGAGTAGCCTACCGTACTGGAAAATTTATTCCCTTCCTTGTGCTCCAGTTGGCGACTATTGCTCTGAAAGGGCAACTCCGTGCAGTGATGCCATCTCAAGGCCACAGCACACACTGAACGAAATAAAAACTGGTTCTATGCACCGTTTGATTATCACTACCTGGGCCATAATAAACACCTTTCAGACCAGCCACGGGTAGGGAGTGTGGGGTGCAGCCAGCGAGTAGACAGACAGACAGGTTCATGCCAGGAGGTATAATCTCCCTGGATTCATGCTATTCAACCTGCTGTCTCTCATGCTCCACCTCTCCGTCTAGTTAGTTTGTTATTTCGAGTAGGCTAGGTACCGAATGATAGGTAGGAAGGAGTTGGAATTTGGGAAGGCACAGATAAAGTAGGTTCAAGGTCACTGGAGACAAAACCAGAAGCAGTACCGTACGAGGAGGATCAACAGTTTTATACTCTTTGCTGCCTGATTGTTCTTCTAGTGGAGTTTACCAATTAGTTACACCGACCTTGGCAATGTGTAAACGGTATACATCTTTTTATTAGCTCCCGCAAATAAAGCTGAAGGAGGAAGGTGAGGATGATGGCCAAAATTAACCTACTGTAGGACTGTATATTCCGTAGCATAACATAATAAGCGTTGCAACACAAACACAACAACACAGACCATAAGTAATTTGACACCGTTACAGGATTAAGTCATTAACTTGATGGCGGTAATGAGGTGTAAGGCTATTTACTTTACAGAGCTGGCTAATGTTGTAGACATACTTATCAACACGAGTACTAGCGTTAGCGAGGGTTCAAGTAAAAACAAAAAAAATTACACACATACGCTAAGCCTATACTTTTTAATTGTACGAACATCATTAAAGCAGACAGCCACATAGCCTAATCGGGTAAAATTGGAAGCACTTTTTATTTATCTATTTTTACTTCATTTAATTTTTAATTTTTATTGCGATCCCCACATTCTTGACTTCTGTCATCATTCAGATTGCGTCCTGTCCTTGAACAGTCTGACCTTTGAAAGCAGGCGTAGCCTAACGTTCAGCAGGAAGGGGTAAGTATAATGCCACGAGAAACAGCATATTATCGTCATAAGAGATTAGCCTACTAATAATAGTGCGTATTGCATTGCCTACTCATTGTTTCCTTCATTTATAGCCTACTGTTGCTTTGTCTGCTTGGTAACCTTCATCTACGAGTAGGCTACATCTACATCTCTAATCTCATTCGACCTCATTTGATGTTCCCTGACCTAGTTTCTCACTTATGTTACGATACTTATTCATTCAATAAATTGATCTCCAATGTTACTAAGCCTCAATGACTAGCCTAGCTATTACATCTGAATGTAATCAAACTCATAAGCCACTGATATGGTGCTCATCTCAACGGTCTATTCATTAACTAGTTAATATACATTCGGCCTAATGATACTGTATCACATCCAATCGATATACAAAGGATATTCCAACAGAATTAACGCCATCGTCATAATCATGGGGGACCTAATTAAGCCTATACAAATACATAGTACATACGAGGCTGTATACACATCTAGAGTGACTATTTAGGCTTACCAGGACCAGTGACCGAAATACCTTACCAATATTTGTTCATACGGTTGTGTTTTCTTTTGTGTCGAGTTCTCAGCAGCCAGTGTTTATTTTTATTATCCTGTGCTAATATCGTAATGGTAACCTAGGCAACGCACAGTGACGCAAGCTGGAATAAAGGTGTAGCCTATTCAGTATGAAAGTTTAATTTTTTTTTACTCACAGCCAAGCTCATACTGGCACACTATAAATAATGTTTTTACACAAGTGAGTGGGTCCATCGTACAAGACTATTCAGCCTAATCTGCCAAAAACTTCTTCACACTTCCAATATTATAATGACAAATAAAAAGTAAACTGTTATACGAACAATGGATAATTTTGCAAGCGCACTCGAACGATACATAACTTCAATGCACCATGACTATTCAGACTGGTGTGAAAGTATGTTTAAAATGCCATAACCTCAGTCATGAAAAGGAAAGTTCAGACCTGGTTTTAAATATGCATGTCATTATAATCAGAGTCCATCATTCAAGTAGGCTACACAGACAAAAGTAGCTGCTATCGATAATTTGCATCATCCAGCCAAAACTTTCCGCCCCAAAAATATCCCTACGTTTAGTAACCGTGGGGCGTAAATTAAGAGCTATATTACCACCTTCCTTTACCCCAGGCCATGAAATTGCTTGTGCCTACCTGTGCTTGGGCGTGACTCAGCTGGCTCTTCATGGCGAGGCTAGGATCAAGGGTGTCAGGAGGTACAGGAGTAGTAGCAGGAGTAGTAACAGGGGTCGATGGGATGGTGTCTGGGGGTAAAGGGGTGGTCCCAGAGGTATGCGGGGTTTCAGTGGGCAAAAGGTTGTCAAGAATGAGAGACGGGGCTGATTTACGAGATTTGGGGGCAGGGTTGTGAGGTTGAGTGACCGGATTCTTGTGAGGTTGATGGACGGGTCTGATGTGATTCTGAGCACTTGGGTTAGGAGGTTGAGGAGCGGGTTTGCGGGGTTGTGAGGTGGAGTTGTTGTGAGGCTGAGCAGTGGAATTGTGAGGTTTTGAGGGATTCTTTTGAGGTTGAGGGACGGTACAGTGAGGCTTGGTGGTGGTGGTGGGGTTGTCAGGGTAAGGGGTGGTGGTTGTGGTGGGGTTGTCAGGGTACTGGGCAGGGGTGGTGGAGGATGAGGGGGTAGGGGACGGGGCGGGGTGACATGGGAGTGACTTGTTGGACTCCACCTTGGCTGCCGTCCTGCTGTCTGCCTCACCACACCTTAGGCTAATTCCGTAGCTTAAATTCACCCCTCTTGCAGATTGCACAAATTTTTTCAACAGTTTCCAGAATTATTTATGAGCACTACACTCCGATATCGGCTTCAAACGCAAAGCACAAGCCTATAAATCAGTCCGTTTAGTGTACCGCCACCACTGTATATAGGATCTTGAGTTTACCAAAAAATGAAAACTCTCAGTGGTATACAAGGAGTGTATGAGTAAAACAGGAACCTTCCCGTTCTTGAAGTGTGTAGGCCAGCAAGTTGGCAAGGTGACAGACGGTCGCCCGCACTAACTTAACATCTAGTTACTCAACACTCCCACACTGGCACTACTAGTGGCACTAACACTCCCATACATACATCCTCCACGGTGATCTCACTTCATTTTATAGTTTAATTGGCAGTGTCACGGATAAGAAGTCACATTATGAATTTTCAGTGCGAATCGTCCTGGTCTAGTTAGATAATCAGGATACATACAAACATTCCCACTGAGTGACTGACTGACTGCCAAAAATTATTCTCAGCCCTGATTCCAATTTAACCTCCCAGAGCCGAGGATGGTATTGTCACTTCTCGTATTCACAATGATCCACACACCACATATCCACCAACCACAAGTTCGGCCACAGGGTGTTCAGAGATCCTCATTTACGCACACGTACAGACACAGCGATAGTTCTAAGTAAGTACGTCACACTCCCTCCATCTCCACAGATCCACCGAGACTGAGTGAATGTTTACAGGTCGGACACGGAGCTCACAGTCGCACCCTGACACACGTGTTGAGCCGCGAGTTGGCACTGTTCACCAACTACCTAACTCTATTTTATTCAGTGGAGGGTTATAGAGTTATTAGTACACTATAAAGTACAGAAGTATATGATTGTATCGTATTACTGCCATGTATTTGAAATGAAATTTGGAGTTTGATTTGTAAAGACGTAAACTGGGAATGGTAAATATACAATGGAATGCGGGGTGTCTCCTCTGCTATGGTGGCCTAGACCAATGAGTGCGTCTTATCTTCTTCCAAGATGATGCCGCTCAATTTGAACAACATGAACTTCCGTGATGTAATAAATGTTGGTAGAACAGCTAAATTTGAACGACATATGAAAGACAGCTGGAAGCATGTGTATCAATGAATGTCTGTAACATGAAAACAAAGAAATGGAAGACATTCAAAAGGTTACACTTATACAACAGTTACTTACATTTGACAGATTAAAAAAAGAGATACATTACACCTGATAGCGAAAATAGAATAAATGTATTAATTAAAAATTCTTATAATTGTAATATTGTGTGAATGAGATAGAGTTATTCACTTTCATCGTTATTCTTTGCCTTGACCCGATATAGCCTACTAATTTATTAGCTTCCTTGAATTGCCTTTCTGCTCTTGAAACTTTTCTTTGTTGACGATGATGCTCAGAGTAATTATCTTCACAGTATAACCCCAGAGGACAAAACATGAGACTGCAGCACACCGTTATATGAAGACGATACTTAACAGTGCAAAATTATATCCCGGCCTGTCTCATTTCTTAATCCCCCGTTAGTAGTAACATTGAGGTCATCTGTTTCATGGCATACTAAGGACTCAAGGAGGAATTAGTAGTACTCCAACTTACCATCAAGAGATAATAGAGATTTTCCACTTGAATAGCAGAAAATTAACAACCACCCATCCGGAATATATGCATTCGGCTATGGCCGTGTTTGGGTAGTAATTAATGTGGCTTCCCTATCAATGGTGTCATTCCCGTGTCAACAAATCAGTGCGTGATAAGCTTACCTTTGTGTGTGCGTGTTGTCACTGCTACCATACAGTTATCTGTTGGTGGGAGGATAACCTGGTATCAGTAGTACTCACAATTATTATGAGTATGTGCACATGGGATCAATACATTTCTCTCCAGAGTTTATTCATTCACATAAATAAATTCATGATAGAGAAATAATACAAAACCAGGTTAGAGAAAAATGAAGGGTGAAAATGGGAGGGAACACTGCCAACCTTCATTCTTTTTCTTTCTTAATTTCTTTTTTCTTTTCTTTTTCTTGTCCTCATTGCCGGGGCTAAAGAAGGGATTTGCTGCCTCACGGTAATATTTCAGAACTTTCCTGTGTTATGAGACCTGCAGCAAGACTATCCGGTTACTGCCAGCCTCGCCCACATCCTCGCAAACTTGACGGGAAAAACGCCCCTAATTACAGAAGCATTAGGGATTATATTACGTTGTGTATGAGAGAAAGAGAGAGAGAGAGAGAGAGTTGTCCACACTTACAAAATTTAGTGCCCAGTAATAAAAGTAATTTGCAAAATGTCTTCCTTTACATTATATATAAGCTACAGACATTCACACACACACACACACAGAGAGAGAGAGAGAGAGAGAGAGAGAGAGAGAGAGAGAGAGATTTTTCCCTCCTTCCTCCACAGAAATCTAATCCTTCCCATCTCAGGTTACCCGCGCATTCACTGGGTTTTATGTTCTTCGACCTGCTGGACTATTTTGGTTCGGGAGTGATGGACAGGCGATGGTGGTATAGTGCTGGTGCTGGTGGTGGTGGTGGTGGAGATGGTGCTTTGGGACACATGTATACGATGCTGCAGTGCTCTTTACAACACAGTGTTTTAAAATGTGAAGCACGTTTTCAATTAACACTATCGCTGTAGATTTCCCGGCTAGAATTATATGACAGAGAGAGAGAGAGAGAGAGAGGTAGGCTACTCCCCTGAAATCACGTACGGCATATACTGTACAGCCGCCGCCTACCACTGCAATTAACGTTCGTATTATTGTTTATGTCCATCGAATTACCAGTAGCATTACCAAGCTGTTTGACCAATTGCCAATATAAATCCTTTCCAAAGCTTTCTCCTGATAGTGCAGCTGGATCCAAATTGTCAGTCGAACACAAAACTGTACCAATATTCCAACAGATTTTTTCCCTACGGTATATTTATTGCCGGTACAGTAGGCTATCGTGCAGTGTTCTTTAAAGCAGCTCTTGGCTACTTAGATTAAACTACTTTCATGGTTAAATCGTACATTGTGTTGTTTCAGTAATCTTTGGACAGAATACCTATGTAAATATAATAATAGTTTACTCCATAATTAAGCTGGTACGACGAGTAAATTATTCACGCCATAATTAAGTAACCATGCCAGGTGTTGTTGAAATTTGGAATCATCTGACATACCAGTGAACTAATTACAACGCTTATCCTCTCTCGTACTTGCTGGAAAAGTTTAATACTCCATCAAGCTATACTTATTATGGCCAACACTACTAATGAGTATACAGCTTTGGTTGAAGCTTCGTACAGTTTAATTCACCAACAAACTAATTCCAATGGAGATCATCTTGTGCATTTATTTACTGTCTTAGGTATTCGAAGTACACCTGAATGCTTATTATGGCTCGTGACTATACATATACCAGTAACCAGTTCAAGCCAGCGAGAGTGAACCAGTTCAGACTACAGAGCATGATCGAGTGAGTGAGTGAGTGAGTGAGTGGGCGAGGGAACTGCTTCTCTGCTTTAATATGCTGGGAATTATAAGGAATAGTCTCTGAATTTCGTAATATTATATAGTTGGACGTTCCTATCATGCACGAGCATTAATTGATATAGTGCAGCAGTAGGAGTGTGTCTATATGTTATTACAGCTTGGTTAGTTGGTTGGTGGGTGTATGTGTGTGTCGATCAGTGTAGTCGTCAAGTGTTTAGAAAGCATATGTATGGTAGGCCTTATTACAGTATTGTTGTGGCAGTGTAATTATATTTTGTGTGGGTTAAAAGTATAATAGTAGATACAAAAAATATGGTGTTTATTGTTGTGTCAGTGTTCGTATAATATAGCGTACGTGGGGTTATGGATTATAATGTAATAGTAGTAATTGTGTGATAGTATAATTATAATAGTTCATAGTTTGTGGTGTCAGTAATACTTTAGGTGTGTTTGTCAGTGTTATTATATATGTGTGCCATTATTTATACGTACTGAATTTGGGAGTAACTGGGTAACTAAATATGTCTGAGTAGTAATAGGTATAGGTTATGTGTGTCAGCTTATTTATGTGTTTCCAAGCGGTTAAAGATTGGGTTTATTATTGTAAATTAGGTATGTGTGTTTCAACGTTGTTGTGTGTTTCAGTTTCCATACGTTTCATGCACTAAAGGTCTTTGCGATCGTGTATGATTCCTCCTGATTATACCAAGGAACAAGCTCCTTCCATATAGGTGGTGTTTCGTGGCAATATTTGAATGATTCATTTACCTCCAATTTTCTGACTACATCACAGGGTCCCTTAAATATGGGTGCTTCTGTTTTCCTCCAACCTTTGGGACGGGGTGGATGAGAGGGAAGAGCTGGGTGGGATAGGATATAGAAACAGGGCGGGGCCAGGAACCATGCAGGGTCAGTCAGGGCACAACCGAGGCGAGGGTGGGGTTGGGGGATAGGAATTAAGGGGTCTAGAGGGTCAGGAGATAATTAACCTACAGGGCATGAGACTGGGAAAGGTGAGGCTGAGTGGATGAGAATCAGAGCAGGGAAGGTGATGGTGGGGGGAGGGGATAAATACAACATCAGTCACATTTAATTTCGTTTTATATACGGTGCTTCGGTGTATTAACAGAATGACGAATGATAGCTTAATTATGCCTTCAATCCCACGTAACAGAAAACCGTTCAACGGGTTTTATCCAATACAGAAAACTATTGTACTACAGGGGTGACTATTTTTTATTAAACTAGATTGTGTTCTGTGACTGAAGCAAGCCTCCCAAGCGTATAATGCATAACTGTGAATTAACTGAAGCTAAGCTGCATCATAATGAGGCAACAATGGATACTTCTCCAAATTATGGGTTGAGTTTCATTATTTAATACATAATTATAGGCCTATACCATACAAGGAACAACTTTTCTTGTCAGCTGCTGTATATCAGCTTATGATTTTATTAGCAGTATAAAGTACGCTACACTCTTATCATGCAAGTTCAGTAAAAGATAAAGATTTATTGGTAAACAAGAGCGATCGTAGATTTCAAACGTTCACTAATAAAAGGGTGAGACAGGAATTTCACCGTGATGGCGCATTGTTTCCTTTCACACACACACACGCAACACATAAGCCTATACACAAATAAACTCGCATGTCTACAAACAGAGCAAGCCCTACCGGATAAACCCAATTACTGTCCCTCTCCTGTAGGCTACACTCTTCTCTCTATCTCTCTCTTTGATGCATGGCCAAGTCACCACATTTACTTCCCCTAACATTCCTCTCTTTTCATTTCGCAACATAGTATATCTTACAGTATATAAATTATTCATTGAAGCATTGTGATATTTATATGGGATTCAGAAATTATTCTAGCTGATCTCTACGTGTCAAAATATTGACCACAGGACCCGAACCTGCATTGCCTGGTCTATGGACCGGAGCGTTGCTTGTGATCACTGATCATCAAGCCGACTATATGGGTCATGCAGATCACTGAAGTATCAAGAGGATGCCCTCATCTCCCTTGTTTATTAAGGACAATGAGAAATCTCCCGCATGCAGAAAGTAAGTGCACAGAAGTTTTTGGTTCATTAAGGAAAAATAGTAGAAATGCATTCTACCCAGCTATGAGTTATAAACCATGTAGCTCATTCATGTTCCAGGAGGGTGCAGCCTTTCCAAGCCCAATTAACATGAAGGGGAGAGGTCCAAATTCCATACAGTCAAATGCTCTGCCTTTACTATTTATACCACTGCATCAACAACTGGCAAGAATACTTAAGGTTAAGTAGATTGATAGATATAATAATGACACATTACCTTTTACAATGGAGGTTCCCAACCTTTTCCTGGTCATTTCCCACATCTGCTAGAAACTAATTTTGTTCCCTCTTGTAGGTGTTGTACCAGTATATAATTTAAACTCTTAAACACCTCTACTTCAACATTTTTCTATACTTACTCATACTGGTATCTATGACAGGGACAGTTACAAACTAGGAATCCACATTTGAAGAATTAACTCTAAAAATATCTTCTAGCAGACTCCTACATTTGTCTCCATCTGTATAACAAACATTGCACTCCACTTCTTACAAACCCTTTTCTAATGCTAATAATTCTTCTCATATTCTGTAGAACAGTCAATTAAGTGTGTGACCCATTCCATCCCATACCAAGCTCCTGCTGTTTAATAGTTTGTCTCATAGTTATAAACAACTTTATTGACCATGTGGCTTCAGAAACTTTGGGGGGAAATGTAAAAGCCAGCAAAGACTGAAATGAGAAGTTATTAATAGCATTAAAACTTGCACTTCAGCACAAGAGTTGGGAGTAAAATTTCAAAATGAACTGTGAAATAAAAGAATAAAATAAAGTCATGCACTTTATTCACAATCACAACATACGGTACTGTACACAACTAACATACAGTTCTGGGCAACTTAAAATTCTAACTATACCAAGTACAGATGACAATAATAATAATAAAAAAAAACAATCATGCACTGAACACAAGACACAGGTACATATTCAGTGTATTACAGTTTGGGACAACACCAGTACAGCGTTTATGAAATGTATTGGGGAAACAGGAGTCCAACAATTTCAGAAATTAATGCTGTGACCCCAGTTATCTAGGAGCAAATTTCCGACATTTAATTTGCCTTCACATACGTCATACAGTGTTGTACCATAGTGGTATAAGCAACATGTGCACATATACTTTTTTTATACCCAACTACAGTGCTTGTTGTTAAAGTTACTAAGTAAAAGATTTAACTCGGCTTTGATGTGAGGCTGCTATACTGTAGTTACCTGTTTTAGTGTAAGGATACGGTACTATGAACCATTCCAAGAAAATGTTATTCCGTGGCATTTCCAGCAGTACTTTAATATTTGATTTGATTGATTTTTGATGCAACAAAGCATCTGGTGGCGCAGTACTTTAATATGTGGTATTATTTGTTTGTTCATTTAGTTATTAGAGGCATGATCATATTAAACTTCTGAACTTCTAGGTAGTCAATGGCTGATGGCAGCTCTGCAAGGTTGCTCCAATACTGAGGGACATGACTGGTTGGTCAAGTTTGGTAAGGAAGCATTGGTTGGTTTGGTTTGAATGGTAAAAACCAATAAAATAATAATATAAACATTAAACTCATGGAATATATCAATACAATACTGTATACTGTCATCCAATACACACACACAAAAAATCTAAATGATCAAGTAACATACAGGTTCTGTTCAGGATAGTACCAGTATATTCACACTATAACAGATAATAACCAGAAGTACAGTACCTACCAAAATAATAATTTGTATTTAATTATGCAACAATATGTAGAATGACTAAGTTTTAATATAATTCATAATATACTTAATGCACTATAAGACAATCATTGTTTTTGTAAGGACTACACTATATGGTTCTTAAAATTACTCTACTCTGTTTTTCAGTGATATTGCATCTCATCATACATTTAACTTAGGTGGATAATAAACTTTTGGTACACAAGAGCTCCTTGATTCCTCCAAAATATACCAAGAAACAGGACCAGTGGATAAAAATAAAAAAAATAAAAAATAAAATAAAGGTGGCCTGTTGCTTGGAATAGTTTGTTTAATAGAATAATTTGCTCCCGATTTACCACCAATACTGTACTAGGCCTATAACCCCCCTTAATCATTCCAGGACACCTGTGGTTCCCTAATTAGTGCATAACAATACATTCAAAGGTTCATTCCCATAGTCGTAAACATTGACATACACAAGTAAGGCATGCAATAAAAAAAAATAAAAAAAAATGATAATAAAAATAAAAATAACAAAATAAAAAATATATATCCCAAGTAAACATAAGAAAAGTTACTTAATTATGACATCCAAGAACCAAATATGCAACAACAGAACAACTGTAAAATAACCAATAATATAAATCATGCTGTGCAATAATACACATAATAATAATAATAATGATAATACGAGAATAATTCCTTGTAAAATACAATTATATAATATCATGCTGTGCAATAATAATAATACGAGATAATAAAAATAAAAATAATAATAATAACGCAAGAATACAAATCATAACAATAATAATAATAAGAGAATAATTCCTTCCATCTTTTAACTGTAAAATAACCAATAATATATAATTATCATGCTGTGCAATAATAATAATAATAATAATAAAATAATTCCTTGCAGCTTTCAACATGCCAGTGTTTGTTTTCTTACTCGATCTTGTCCTCTTGCAAATGATGATGACGATGATGATAGTATTAAAATATCCCCCTCTTGAAATGGCTATGCACTCACTTAGTTTTATAATACACAGTAAAAAAGTCTATCTTGGAAAAATAATAAAAAACTGAAGGGAAATTGTCGTAAGCACCTCCCCGGAACGCAGCAGAAGACACACTGACCTATGGCACCACATCTTTATAAATATCCTTGTGTATATTATGAAAATTGGAATAGATCTCATAATTAGCTATATATTTTAATGATATAGGTTTGTTAATTTAATTGTGAAACACCACCATGAGTTTGATTATTCATTACAGTCACTAGACCACCAATGTTAATTACTTTATATTTGATAACTTAATGAGAACAAAGCAATTGAATAGGCCCCACAAAATTCTGAAATATAAATTAAAGCCACTGAATTTCATGAATAAACTAATTATAGAAATTTTATATGTTTATTATGATGGCCAAATGTAAAGATGTATAACCTACGGACAACATCAACAACCTTCCCTTCTACTACACGTTGTTCCTATTTGTTACATATTATTTTACCCTCTAATTCTCCTTTCCACGCCACCCTAGCGGTAAAATAATCCAACATGGGCATCTTAGAAAGAATTGGGGAGATAGAAAGGGAGATTGCCAGGACTCAGAAGAATAAAGGTAAGCAGAAAGGCAGGGAAATAAATATGACACCCGAAAAAGGCCGAATTATTTTCTCTGGATGACAGATAAATGGGGGGAGTGTGTTTAATTATTTACTTGGAGGAATAATTTGCTCCAGAAAAGTCCAGATTCACCACCAATACTGTACTCATATCCCTTCATCATTCCAGGGCATCTGCTGTTCCCTAACTAGTGCATAATAAGGTTCAAAGGTTCATTCCCATAGTTTAGTATCTAATCCGGTATTATCCTCGCAATTTGGTAGAAGCTTATAATTTAATCTCTTTGGACTGTTTTCTGAAGTGGCAAATGTGATAATCAGTCGTTAAAGCCTTGTATTCTGATGGTTAAGCAACATATTCGAGTACGGCAGGAAGCATGTTAGATATTGCAGATAATTCATGATAGGTTCAGTGCAATGTTTGGTATTTATTGAAAGAATTGCCGTTTTGTAGCAGTGTTGCTGTATCTGGCTAGGTCCCAGTATTTTGCCCCGGTGATTTCCTGTACTTTACCACGGTTATTGCCCGGTAGTTTGCTCAGGTTAGGTCCCAGTAGTTTGCCCAGGTTAGGTCCCGGTAGTCTGCGGTGGTCTAGGTTAGGTTAGGTAAGGTCAGGTAAGATCAGGCTAATTTCAAAATGCCCCATTGAATATGCCCTATCTTGGAAATGGGGCATTTGCGGAGGAAATGCCATAGAAGTAAATAGTCTTAGAATGGTCTAAATAAGTGGGTAATGAAGGTAGAAAAATCGTACGCAATAATGGTAATTCTTTCAATATTTACCGAAAATAGTCTTAGAATGGTCTAAATAAGTAGGTAATGAAGGTAGAAAAACTGTACGCGATAACGGCAATTCTTTCAATATTTACCCAATATTTTCTGTTATGGAATTATGGACACATTAGTTATTACTCTGGTTCCATAACTTAGAAAATGCATCTGTATGGGTGCTACATCTGTTATGTTATTGAGTTTATTGTTAAAATTAATTTCAGCTACTCATAATAATTTGTTTTTTCTCATTCTCTCTACAGCAACGGAATTCTCTCTACAGCAACGGAATACCATTTAGGAGTGTTAAAAGCCAAGCTTGCCAAATACCGCACACAACTACTGGAGCCCCAGGGAAAAAAAGGAGAGAAAGGAGAGGGTTTTGATGTTATGAAAAGTGGTGATGCTAGGGTGGCACTAATTGGTTTCCCATCTGTTGGTAAGGTATGTCTTTAGAAATGTGTTCTTCATAAAGAACAGGAAAATATTTGCCATAAACAAACAGCAAAGTATATTTCAATGTGTGCTTGCTGCATGCATACTTTCTTTTGTCAATTTGAATTATATCATTACTACTGTATATGATAAAAATGTAATAGATATGGTATTGAAATTAATCTCATTTGTTATAAAGATAAGAAATAATACCCAGGCATGAGATAACTCTCAAGCATTCTAACTCACTGAACCACCATTTGGTGTTGTATTCTAATATTTATTCTCTACACCTACAGTCAACTCTGCTGAGTACGTTAACCAACACCCAGAGTGTGGCAGCATCCTATGAGTTTACTACACTTACCTGCATCCCTGGGGTCATCGAATATAAGGGAGCAAACATCCAGTTGCTGGATTTACCTGGTATTATTGAAGGGGCCTCGCAGGGCAAAGGTCGTGGAAGACAGGTGAGCAAGTGATCAAAATTTCAGCCAATATTATATTGTACTTGTATACTTCAGTACTGTGGTGAATCATATTTGTTTGAGCTGTACTTAATAGTTTGTTGTTCAGGGATTTCAGTTTGTTAGCTTCTGGCTAGCACAGTGGTAGAGCCCGCGGCTGCAGTTTCTGTGGTCCAGCGTTCGGTCCTTGCACAGGATACGGTAAAAATCTTTCACTGATGCCAGAGGTTACCACCCCTGTGAGCAGGGGGTGGGGGGTTTGAGTCGACTGTCTGAGGTCTTCCTGCTTACGCAGCCATAGCCGAAGCTGACTCGGTTCTCACGTGGGTGGAGAGGTCTCTGGGCCACTCATCATCCTTGTGATGCGTGCTATAGTTGTGTGTGCTTCACTCTGTCCCATTGACTGCCACTCATTGGCAGACCTTTAACCTTTAATATACTTTTCATATTTATACCCCTATTGAGTAGAACTGCTACAATTATCTGAGCACACAAAATAAATTGCATAATTTTTACCTGATATTAGGTCATGGGCTTGAATTTTTTTTTTTTTAATGATTTTATGTTTACTACATGGTGTTTGTCAAGTCCAAAGAATTGTTTTCTTTTTTATGCTCCCGTTATGACATACCAGTAATGAGACCTACTTTGAACCTCTTTCTATATATTGATGACAAAGGAAGACAAAGTGATACTGAATTAATGTACTTATTTTTAATTTTACAGGTTATTGCCGTGGCTCGGACAGCAGATCTAGTGATAATGATGGTTGATGTAACCAAGGGGGAGGTGCAGAAGGAACTCCTTACTGCAGAATTGGAAGCTGTTGGTATCAGACTAAACAAGAAGAAGCCTGGAATCTATTTTAAGGTATCCTTCAACTGTCACTTTGTTATTCCTGTGCCTTCACAAATATAGTGGCTATCACAAAAGGAAGGGAAAACTAAGAACAGCTCACCCTCACTCACTTTTTCATTTGTATTTGTTCATATTTTGCATAATGTAAAACTGAATGGATGTTTGCTAGCATACTTATGATACTACTCATAGCTGTTAATATGTAGGGATGGCCTAGGTAGTAAGGGTAAGCAGCCCCTGGTACCTGGATTAAAGAGGCAGGCATTTGTTTTTGCAAGGGCATATCTTAGATCAGTAGATGAAACATAATGCTTATCCAGAAAGGTTTCTGACAAGTTGCTGTTCTCTGTTTAAAGCAAAAGAAGGCTGGAGGCATCAAGTTTAATGCCACGTGTACACTCACTAAGGTGGATGAGAAGATGGTCCAGATGATCCTGCATGAATACAAAATATTTAATGCTGAGGTAAGGTTTCATTCTCCTACTTGTTAAAAGATGTGATGTCAGTTATAGAGCTTCTCTTACCATACTGTTACTTTTGTTACCGTACTACATGTATTACTTTTTTAAGGAACATGGTATTGTTTTTTACGGGTGCAAAGTCCATTACTTATTTATTTTATAACGTAAAACGTATATTTGGGAAAAGTACTTATAATTTTTTTTTTTATATTTGACTTACTGTATATCATCACTCTTAACCTTTTCATAGTTAATCCTTATATTTTGCCAAGTTATAAGCAGTTAAAGGTACAGTGATATTCAGTATTACAGTAAATTATTTGTTATTCTTTTAATTGTTAGTTCTATATATTGTTTTTAGCTTAATTTACTAAACCCAGGTGGACTGTATATTGCAGGTTATATTCCGAGAAGACTGCACATCAGATGAGCTTATTGATGTCATCTCTGGTAACCGAGTTTACATGCCCTGCCTCTATGTCTACAATAAGATCGATCAAGTGTCCATAGAAGAGGTGGATAGAGTTGCACACATTGAAAATAGTGTTGTTGTCAGGTAATGTATTTGTGTTAGTACTGTATATTGTATCACTACTAAAGGTGATTTCAATACACAGCAGTATGATTGTTGTTGCAATAAAAACACTGAAGAGGAGGAGGGCCACATCCATAGAAATACTAATATACAATACAAAACCCACATTAATTTTATAAGGTAGTTAGTAAGCAAAGCCTTTGTCTTTTCACTAAAATACAGTAGTTAAAGAGGTCCCAAAGTGTTGCTTGACTTTCCTGAGTGCTCTCATATTAGGGCACTAGGACAACAAAGCACTATGAATTATGAATAGTTTAAGGGGAGGTTTTCTTGTTGGTGAATTGGAAGGTCTGTGATTCCTCCAAACTATGCCACAAAACAACAGATCCCTTCTTAGTACCATTGAGGGCTTCTGTTTTCTGGTATAGTTAGGAGGAATCAGTAGCCTCCCAATTTACCAACAAGACAACCTCCCCTTAAAGGGTTTCATCATATATATAACGAGCATTACAGACCTGTATCACTGAAGCACAAAGTAGGAAGGAACCACTTTATTGTCTGTGTATTGTACTTCACTTATTCTTCTATGTGTTTGTTTCCTTTGGCCATTTTCATATATCCTCTTAGTGTCGTAGGGCTTTTTGGTGCTAGTTTCTCATAATTATAATTTGGGACATTTGCAGATAGATATCAGAGAGAATGTTTTTCTTTTCTAGTTGCAACATGAAGCTCAACTTGGATTACCTTTTGGATCAAACATGGGAGGAGCTTTCTCTTCTCCGGATTTATACCAAGAAGCCGGGCCGGGCGCCTGATTTCTCTGACCCCATCATCTTGCGAGGAGGGGCATCAGTGGAGCATGTCTGCCACTCTATCCACCGCTCCATTGTTGCTGTCTTCAAGTACGCCCTTGTCTGGGTGAGTGACGTTATCTGTACAGTACTGTCCAGTCACAAACCATGATTTCTGCACAACCAGAGTGGATGAAAGAATTATTTGGCTACAGCCTATGGGCCTGGGCCCTCATATAGCTGGAGATAGGATACTGACATTGCAGTGGAAGAAAGGAGGAGGTAGAGAGAAGAGATTGCAAGTACAAAGGTAAAGAAGCATCAGTTCAAGAGTTGAAAAGGATTGACTCAGGACTGATGAGGTATCAAAGCCCTTTAATTATCACCCAGAGCTCAGTAGGCAAGACAGTGCCTTCCTATGGGTTGCATACCCAAACAAATGCAGAGGGTAGGCCTCAGAGTGTTGATTTCTATAAAATCAGTGCAGAGAGGCATTGTACAAAACCGCCAGCTGTATTTACTCGTCTATTCTACCCTGCGCATGAAGAAATTATGGTTTGTGATGTTCACTATTTATTGAAGTTTCTTTTTTCATAGTTTTTATTTTTGTTGTTTCATTTTATTCTTGCCTTGTTCAACTTAACTCAGCCATCAAAGTGGATTGAAACTGTGCATATACCTACATTATATCCATGTACTGTATAGTTTAGTTTTTAAATTTTGTAGTGGGCTAGAGCTCCTGAGCGAAGTATCTTGCCTGGGTTTGAGGCTCTGTGAAGTACCAGGGAAGTTTTTCCCAAATAGTGCCACTACTGAGAAGGGATTAGCCTCCTGTCCCTTAAATAACCAGGTTACGGTAGCCCAGCCTCAGTCCCCTACACCCCTGAATGAATGGAGTAATATGGGAGGACATGGCTTGTGCTGTTTCATATTCCATTCATCCATCCATCCATCCATTATTAACCTTCATTTTATCATTTCAGGGCAAGAGTACAAAGTTCAACCCACAACGAGTTGGAATTCATCATATTATGTGCGATGAAGATGTCATTCAGATTGTATCTAAGAAATAGTTATATAGTTAAATAATAGCCTATATATTTCTGAGAAAATTACTTCTTGCTTTCGATAAACTGGACCTTCTTGCTTTGTTAATCTGTGTTTACTTTATACCCATGTCTTCTTAACACTTATATTTCTTGACTGCTTTTGGAAATGAATTTACAGTGTAATTTACTTCACATTAATATTTGCTCTTAATTTATCCATTAAGATCATAATTTTATTTTGTCGAGTTATTGTAATTGGTTTATTATTGGATCTGCTTAATAAGGATACAATATCTGTATGAATGTATGTTTGTTTGTAACCCTGAGATTGCAAATGGAGCACGTCGTAGTGCAGTGTTTGTATGAGCAAGGTACCGTTAAAATGCTCAATTTTAGAGAATAAAGTGAATTGCAATCCAATGGAGCCACACGTTCCAATGTTATGGTTTATTTATTGGCTTTACTCTAGTGAAAAAAGAAAAAGAGACAGCTATTTGTTTTCTGTTTTGTATGATATGCAAGACTGACTGAGCAATAACTCCTGACTGGCTTGCCAGAATGAATTTATCTTCTGCATAATATGAGTAGAGCAGAAGACACCGAAGGCAGTCTTACCGCAAGTAAATTTTAATACGAAAATTGTGATAACAAGCAAATGTTGAGGATGTGACTGCTTCACAAGTTTGGAGTTAGTAAACAGCTGAAATATGCTTGTTTTAAGTAGGGACTCTAATATATTTTTGTGTGAAGTACGAATAAGTGGCATTTTCAGGGGGTTTCACCGCCACCCCCAATAAGCTGCCACATTTCTGATCCCAAACTTGAAATAAAAATCAGTTTCCTCAATAATTATCATGACTGGCCTTCAATGGGGTCACACAGGTGCAAGCTCCCCCATGTTGTAGGGACTGGGACCCTCTGAAGAAATTGTTGAATGTGTACCAATTCAGTGTTGGAGGACTTTTGCCCCCACTCATTGTGGGTGGAAAAGTACATAATTATTAGTAAATTTAACATTGAAAGAGAGGAAAATACTGGACAGATCCTCAGACTAGTGTCCCTTTGAATTACTGTACTGGATTTTGATTGACTTTCCTGAGGCGGGTGAAGTAAGTCAGCCCTCGTAGAGTAACTGAGTCACATTTGGGGACTCTGGTAGGTAACCCTGATTGTGATTGGCTTAACCATTGGTTGAATATTTTTATATTTTACACTCTGAAGATAATGTGGTGTGAATGTATTTGAATATACTGTATTGAGAAACCATGTATTTTGCACAAAAATTCCAATGAATAGAGCAGGAAAAATCCTCTCAGATAAAGTGGTACAGTATATAATTTGTAGGTCAAAAGTGATCAACTCGTCAGTATTAGCCATTCAATATTAATAAGTCTAAAGAGAGGTTGTTGAAGTAGTAGATAATGTAGAGTGTAACAGTTGCATAATAAAGGTCAAGATGATTAATTTATTGACGAGTTGTTGTTGATGTTCTCCCGGGGCAGAATGGCCTCCTGCCCCCACAGACCCCGGTACGCTTTGGTCGCAGTGAAAAAAATAATTTAAATAAAGGAGGGGCTGGCCCTATATGCCTGGGCTACCGAAGCACATCCCAGGGAGATGGGACCAGAGCATTGATGAGTTGTGTGGATGATATGGAAGCTGCTTAGGCAGCCACATACTCCCATTATATATCTAACACTTGTCATCTCAATATAGCTTTAATCGGGGGGAATCGTGCTAAAAGTGACCCCCATTATTTCCCTTTTCTTTGATAAGCTGTCTGGGTCTATGTACTTATTTCTATACATGATTGTAATGGTGATGGGCCTCACACATACCTCCTCTGGGAATTTTCCTTTTACATTGAACCTTTGTATATATCTTAAAACTATCATATGCAGTGGATGAAATAAACCCCCAGAAATATTTAAAAGCATTATACTGTATTTATTTAGCCTTTATTAACCTCGGGGGGAATGATATAGTCAGACACTTCACCACTGGTTTAATGAAAGATGGTTTTTCTGGTCAAGGGTGCTGCTTTGTGTTGCACATTTG
>JAWQEG010002293.1:50000-56735 GCA_033782935.1 Petrolisthes cinctipes
TTATCATTGCATCTCAAAGTGTCGTAAATGAATGAATCGATTGCTTCTTCTTAATCTCCCTCTCATAACTTTTTCTTCCATTATCGCATCCTAGTGTCGTAAATGAATGAATCGATTGCTTCTTCTTAATCTCCCTCTCATAACTTTTTCTTCCATTATCGCATCCTCGTGTCGTAAATGAATGATTCGATTTACTTCTTCTTAATCTCCCTCTCGTAACTTCTTTTATCATTGCATCCCAAAGTGTCGTAAATGAATGAATCGATTTACTTCTTCTTAATCTCCCTCTCGTAACTTTTTCTTCCATTATCGCATCCTAGTGTCGTAAATGAATGAATTGATTGCTTCTTAATAATCTCCTTATCGTAACTTTTTTTCTTACATTTACTCTTATATTTACTTAATTACTCTTGCTTATATTTTGTCATATTGTTTTATATATATATTGAACGGCTGGTGTTATTTACATTTTTCCTTTACTTGTTTTCGGCTAGACGATATTTCTTGTCATACACACACACACACACACACACACCTGGCCGCTTGCTTGCCTGCTTGCCTGCCAACATTCTCATACACTCACTCACTTCATCTAGGGTTTTCCCCACCTTATTTTGGTGTCTCACCACCCTCAGGGAAGGTACACACACACACACACACACACACACACACACGCACAAAACACACACACACACACACACACACACACACACACACACACACACTCACACACACATACACTCTCACACACACACACACACCACACCATTTTATAATGTATATTTTCAGCCCTTGGCTGCATGTATCAAATAAACCTTTTAGTTATTATTATTATTATTATTATTATTACACACACACACACACACACGACCCTGCCCTTGTCCTGGTTGGTAGGTCTTTATGTCCTGTCACTCCTTTCTAGTACAACTCACACCTTCACACCCATTCCTGTACAAACACATCAGTACCCACTCCTTACTTTTCCTTCCACCTCACACCATCACCCATCCTCCCTCATTGCTACCCCCCTACAACCCACACTATCACCCCCATCCTCCTCCTCCATCGTTACCCTCTCCAACCTACACCCATCATCACCCCTCCTCCTCTCCTTTTCCTCCTCCTCCTCTTCCTCCTCCTCCATCGTTACCCTCTCCAACCTACACCAACACCCACTCCTCTTCTCCTCCTTTCTCTTCCCTTCTCTTCCTCCTCCAACCCACTCTATCACCCCCTCCTCATCTCCTCCTGCTCTCCTCCTCCTCTTCCTCCTCCAACCCACTCTATCACCCACTCCTCCTCTCCTCCTTCTCTTCTCCTCCTCCTCCTCTTCTCCCAAGGCACGAGAGACAGGGTAATGTGCCGTCTCCTGTCCTTATCTTCCGCCGTAACCCAATTTCCGATAAAGGAGTGTGTGAGGGAGGGAGGGAGGGTGTGTGTGAAGGAGGGGGTGAGGAGGGAGGGACAGAAGGAGGGTGTGTGTGTGGGAGGGAGGGAGGGACAGAAGGAGAGTGGGTGTGTGTGAGGGAGGGAGGGAGGGAGGGAGGGACAGAAGGAGAGTGGGTGTGTGTGAGGGAGGGAGGGAGGGACAGAAGGAGAGTGGGTTTGTGTGAGGGAGGGGAGGGTGTGTGTGAGGGAGGGTGTGTGTGAGGAGGAAGGGAGGGACAGAAGGAGCGAATGAGGAAGGATGCCAGAATGACCTCCTCTCATATCAGCCAGGAAGACGGGGTCACCTCACCACCAGTTACTTCCTCCATCACAAATTGACCTAACTTCACCAACATTAAGGGGAGACTCTCTTGTTGGGGTAAATCTGGGGCAACTGATTCCTCCAAACTACTTCAAGAAACAGGCCACCATTATATTTGTTAACCTGGTTCTGTTTCCTGGCATAACTTTGGAGGAATTAAGGCACTCCAATTCACCAAAAAGAGAATCTCCCCTTAACTCCTTTTTTATATAGTCGTTCTCTCTAGTCTTTCAAGCTCAAAATATTTCCTCATAATATCACTGAACATTTGTTATATATGTTACACTCGAGCTCGTAAATTCGCGACCACGTCCCCAAATGTTTTTATGTCATCTGAGCTGATAACACTGTGTGGGGAAGGTGTCATTGTAGGTGGAAAATTGTATCGTGTCGCTCTTTGTATGTTCCATCTACTCTGATTCCTCCCCCAAATAAATAAATGTTGCCAGCTCAAATGGCATAAACATCTACTAAGTACGTGGTCGCGGAATTTACGAGCTCGGGCTGTACATTTATCTATTAAGGACAAAGACTCGTTATGTAAAAAGAGAACAGGTATGAAAGAGTAAATCCGAACATTATTACTTTACACACCTTTCATTAATACTTTGTTGTTGTACTGTACATAATATAGGTATTTTCCCAAGGTTAGTACCCTACCCAGTCGTGCCGTTCGTTCACAGGTACAGTCACGATTAAAAGTCCCATCTCTGGTGAAAGAAAGTGAACCATTTGAGTTGATCATATGAGAGAGAGAGAGAGAGAGAGAGAAAGAGAGAGAGAGAGAGAGAGAGAGGAGAGAGAGAGAGAGAGAGAGAGAGAGAGAGAGAGAGAGAGAGAGAGAGAGAGAAACAAACAAACAGACAGACAGCAGACAGACAGACAAACACCAACGACTATAGTTTCACATAATTTACACAGACCATTTCATTAAAAGGTGTTGACAGGAAACTTTTTAAACGTGACTGTACTGTACTATACCTAAACTCACGCTCCATTCCAATGCGTGAGGAAGGCATACAAGAGTCAGGTTAACTTTCCCGAAGAACAAAAACTAAAAAAAAAAAAAAATCCTGCTGGCACCTCCCCCGGGGTAGAATGTCCCAACTTAAACCATCACATTCAGAACTTAGAAAAAACTATCTAGGAACACGACCAGAGAGGGGGGAGTATTAAGGAACCATGGACACCCCCCCCCTCCCCTCCTATCCACATATACAAACCCCCTTCTTCCACATATACAAACCCCCATCCACATATATGAACCTCCTCC
The DNA here is from genome assembly GCA_033782935.1 of Petrolisthes cinctipes. Lineage (NCBI taxonomy): Eukaryota > Metazoa > Arthropoda > Malacostraca > Decapoda > Porcellanidae > Petrolisthes > Petrolisthes cinctipes. Next base: position 53,024 of record JAWQEG010002293.1, read on the forward strand.
TTCCACATATACAAACCCTCTTCCACATATACAAACCCCTCTTCTCCACATATACAAACCCCCTTCCACATATACAAATCCCTCTCCCACATACACAAACCCTCTTCCACATACACAAACCCCCCTTCTCCACATACAAAAACCCTCTTCCACATACACAAACCCCTCTTCCACATATACAAACCCTCCTCCACATATACAAACCCCTCCCTTCCACATATACAAACCCCCTCCTTCCACATATACAGAACCCCTCTTCCACATATACAAACCCCATTCCACATATACAACCCCCCTCCTTCCACATATACAAATCCCCTCCCACATACACAAATCTCTTCCACATATACAAACCCTCCCTTCCACATATACAAACCCTCCTCCACATACACAAACCCCTCTTCCACAAATACAAACCCCCTTCCACATACACAAACTCACATCCACATACTATTATACAACCTCTCCCCCCCCCCCTACACACACGAATGTCTACGAATAACACCCGAAGTCCAACAAACAAACAAACCAACCTCACAATTCAACACTAATTTTACCGCCACGAGTGTGTTGACATAAATAGAAAACGGACTGTGGTGTGCCTTCCCATTTTCTCTTTTTAGGGGGGAGTAATAAGATTGAATGGAGTATTGAGTGCCAAACGCCTACCTACAGTGGATAGTACCCCCCCCCCGTCACCCCACCATGCTCCCCCACCCTCCACCCCCCCATGCTCCCCCACCCCCCACCTCCCATCTTGACCCCTTCTCTCGCAACCCCCCAACCCCTCAACCCACCCTACACTTTCTTTCTTTCACGGATGACCCCCTTCTGACCCCCTCCCTCCCCATCCCGACCACTCTCCTTCATCATCCAACACCACCCCACCCACCCCCCTACTTTAGGCTATATGTAGTGTGACTGATGTGACTATTTCTAGGACCCCTCGTCACTCCCGCCCCCATCACCACCACCACCCATTCTACCACCACCCACCACAACCACCACCAACCCCTCTACCACCACCACCACCACCACCCCCTTCTACCACTACCACCCCTACCACAACCACCACCAACCCCATCACCACCACCACCACCACCACCACCACCAACAACAACACATACTCTATTGTTAGGTACTGTACTGTCACAAGTTATAATAAGTATCCAGCAGGTCTTATTAATTGAAGTTAGAAATCATCTGACATATATATATACAAGTGAACCAATTACAAATCTAATCCTGTCTCAATTATTATCCTTGCTGAAGCTCGTTTATTTAAGGGAATGCATACACTATTAAAAGATAAATCGGAGGGCTATTGATTTAACTAAACTATGCCACGAAACAAATCCCCATTAGCATCACTGAAGTCGTCTGCTTCTTGGCATAATTTGGGGGGAGATCACTCACCTTCCAATTTCCCAACAAGAGGTTCTCCCCTTAATGCTCCATCATACATGCAGGCTGTTATTAGAAGCAGACCTGATAGATAGATAGATTGTTTATTGACCACAACATGCTTATTATACTTCGTGACAGTACCGTATGCCCACCAGGTTATATCACATTATTAAATCACATTATTTAGATCGTTCTCTGTCCAATACGCTGAGGTCCCATGTATCCTACTCTGATCTTGACAACTTGACTATCCTACACTATGTCGCCCCTACTGTATGTATCAAGGAAGGGATGGTGAGGTGGATGAGAGTAAAGGGTAGCGGTGATGGAGGTGTGTGTGTGTGTGTGTGGTTTTGGGGTAGGAGGTGGGACGGTACTTGTAAGGGATGGTGAGGTGGATGAGAGTAAAGGGTAGCGGTGATGGAGGTGTGGTGTGTCTTGTGTGTGTGTGTGGTTGGGGGTAGGAGGTGGGAGGGTAGGATCGACCTCGTACGTGTTGTAAACTACTAAACACTGTTCACCCCGACATCATCACTTCCTCACGCCTCGCATCCTTATCTCTCCCTTCACCCAGACTCCTCCACCCACCCAACTCATCTCTCTCTCTCTCTCTTCGCTCATCCACCCCTCTTTCTCTCTTCCTCTCTCTCTCTGTCCCTCTTTCCTTCTCTCTTTTTCCTCATTCTCTCCTTTCACCCTTTCTCTCTTTTTCTCTCTCTTTCTTTCCAGCCTCCGTCATGCCTTCCATTCTATTCCTCTTCTCTTTATCCCCACCCCCATGCTGTGGTAGTGTTGTTGTTGTTGTTGATGTTCTCCCGGGGCAGAATGGCCTCCTGCCCCACAGACCCCCGGTACGCTCTGGGTCGCAGTGAAAAAAAACAAATGAAAATAAAGGAGGGGCTGGCCCTATATGCCTGGGCTACCGAAGCACATCCCAGGGGAAATGGGACCATGAGCTTACTGGACCAGGGAGTCTGGGGGCCTCCGACCGCCAGGGAGATTGGGGGGAAGGTGTTTGATCCCACAGCCATGCTGTGGCCAAGTCACCGTTACCACAAGAGCTACAAGTGGGGCCGCACCTTCCATGAGATCAGCCCCTGAAAGGACCATAAAGGGGAAGGGGAGTTTAGACTGCTGCATGCAAAGGGATAATGCACCCCCGGTGTGCTGTGGTAGTGTAGTGTAGGGTAGGAAAGGTCACGACAGGGGTATAGCAGAGAAGTGTACAACAAGTAAGTTATGGAAAGAAGATAGGGAGAATGGTGAAAGGTAGTATAGGATCGGGGAAAGTATAGGAATATTTAAAGTAGGATATGGGAACTGGGTAGGAATGGTTAGGGAATTGGAGCACAGAATTGTATAGGCAAGGGACGAGGGAGGCTGTGGGTTGAGGGTAGCATATGTAAGGTAGGGGAGGGTAAGGTAGGGTGTATAGGAAGGCTGGCTGAGCATAGAGGAGGTATAGAAAGGTATGCAAGGGACGAATATGGGAACGAGGTCTGCAGATTGGGAAAATATTTAAAGAGGAGAAAATGTTTAAAATGATGATTGAAGGTGAGTGCTTGGGAGGGGGGAGGTGGGGGGAAGGGGGGAGGGGAGGTACAGCAGGAGATGAAGGGGGAAAGAGGAAGTGGGGAGATATGGAAGTGTGGTATGCAGAGAGAGAGAGAGAGAGAGAGATGAGAGAGAGAGAGAGAGAGAGAGAGAGAGAGAGAGAGAGAGAGAGAGAGAGAGAGAGAGAGAGAGAGAGAGAGAGATAAACAAACAAACAGAGAAGAAGGAGAACTAGTAAAAGGAGAGCAGAAGGCATGCACAGAGAAAAACAAAATGACTGTATGCATATATTCCACTAATAGAGTCGTTTGAGAGTTCCAAGTAGGTCTGATGAGGTCCCAGGGAAAACATACTTATACCCTCCAATGCCTTAGTAACCCACCCTCTCTCTCTCTCTCTCTCTCTCTCTCTCTCTCTCTCTCTCTCTCTCTCTCTCTCTCTCTCTCTCTCTCATTTGCTTGATTACTTATTTTCACTATCTTCCTTCGTCTTAGCCTCTCATTTTACTTGTGCACTCTACTCTCTCTCTCTCAGTTGTTCTATTACTTATTTTCACTATCTTCCTTCGTATTCGTCTCTCATTTTACTTGTGCACCTCTACTCTCTCCTCTCTCTCTCTCTCTCTCTCTCTCTCTCTCTCTCTCTCTCTCTCTCTCTCTCTCACATAAATCTATCATGACACAACACTAGAACAAGGGTTGAGAAATTTTAGACAGACAAAACAACCTCGATGAATTGAAATTTTGTACTA